>JBCJKH010024674.1:0-10344 GCA_039877255.1 Loriculus beryllinus | reverse complement strand
AAGAAGTCAGTGATGTGCGCACCAGCACCTGCAGTTTGGTCACTCAACCCCCCAAATTCCACCTGACCTTCAGGGGAGAGGAGCTTGGCTGCTGTACGGCCGTCAGCTGGTGGACCAGGATCTCCCTGCACCAAAGTTTGCTTGGAGACACATTCCATAGGTTCCTTTGTGTGACATCACAGACTCTAGTTTTACATGTCAAATTTAGAAAAAACAGGCTTTTCAGCTATGGGCTTCTGAAATTTATTATCTTTGATCAATTACTTAACTGTCTGGATGGAATAGAACCCTGCATGGGATGAGGTTATGGCATTTGTGCCAGTCTTGGTCGTTTCCATTCCACTGTAATACTTAATAGCTCACAGTTGCTGTTATATAGTGTCTGAGTTTGCTTTTGCCAGTACATAGAACTAAAATGAAAGATAATTTACCTTTCTGTTCTGAGAAACTAAGGTGAATGGGTAAGCCACACTGATTTTTTTTTTTGAAGAGAGGATTTAGTACTAGGGCGACTCATACCAATAAGCATACCTTGGGAAAAAAAGGTTATGAAAGAATTTTAAGCTGCATTTTATCATAGGCAAATATACACAATAACCTTAGATAGCTGCTTCTGTACTTCAGCTTACATCACTCAGACACTTCTAGGCCATCTCTTGCGTATTGTGCCAAAGCAAGATTTTAACCTCTTATGACAAAAGAATCCACAGCCACAAAATACAACCCTTGTTAGGCATAAAAATCCCCAAAACAGCTGTTACTCTTTAGGGTCCTTAAAACCATCTTCAGTACCTCCTTCTGCTTGAGAAGAATTTTATGGAACTAGTGATAGGGCAAATGCAGCAATTACAATGCACTTCACAGTTGAAGAATCCTACTCATGAGCCACCTTCATTTTATGTCATAGACACCAAAGTAGTTTAAATTATTTTATATTTCTAGTTGTGAAAAATACTTATTTTTTAATTAAATTATAAAAATTATTTTTAAATTATATTCCTAGTTGTCAAAATAGAAGAAAAAGAGTGATGAAACTTCTGTAACTTGCAAACCCTCACGAACTCCCAACACAAACCCATCTCAGCTACAATAACTGTATTTGCCAGTTGTCTGGTTCCAGGACAGCACCCCGAACAAGCAGCGTGCTGCTGGAGAGATGGACAGCATGAGAGTGTGCACGCTTGGCCTGTGCCAGAATGAAGCCCACAGCCTGGCCAACCACTGTGTGTAGCTACTGAGTGATTAACTGGGAAAATTAATTAGTTAATGGTTCGACTGCACTTTCAAAACAGTGATTTACTATGCAAAAGCTACATCTCTGTCTTCTTTTTTTTCTACTAGCAGCATGACACGACTGGGTAAGGGAACAGTGTTTCATGTACAGAGAAAAGCTTGTGTTCGATGGCTGATAAACCTAATTTATCAGGCAGGGAGAGCTGGATTTATATGTCAGGCAGGGAGAGCTGGATTTTCTTGGAATTGTGCCTTTATCTCTCTGCGTATTTTTGAGGAGGCAGATGTAAATCTGTGCCATCATGATGTCACCAGGGTGCTGTGAATGACCACAGACAGGAAGGCCAGGGACACGGTCACAGGGCTGGCAGCAATCTGTTCTTCAATAAGTCAAAAAGCGGCAGGAGCCTGAATGAAGGAGAAGGATGTCTGTATGATGGTATCCTGGGGCCACTGAGCTTGCTGGGCTCTTGCTACTCAGTTCAGTAAAGCTGGGATTTCATCCACAGCAGTGTGTTTGTTTTGGAAATGAAGATTTTAAAGGTAACCCCGGAGACCACGTCTCCTCTTCCGAAGTGATGTACAAGAAACAGTCTCTAAAGCCTGGATTCTTGCTTCCTCCTCCTACTTTGGCCCTAATTCAAGAAAGCATTTAACATATACATAAATACACTTCTCATCAGCAAAGCTTTTGAGCAAACATCTACTTTAAAGATTCACTTATCTCTAATTCACAGCTTAAGAAGTAAGGTAGTACTCAACAGGAGTCAAAAGTGGGATAATCTAGCTGTAAATCTTTATCATTTATATCACTTATAACCAGAGTTTAGTCATCTTTTGACCAGTGACGCACAGCCCTGATTTCTTGCTGAATAAAATTTTAGAAGCACAGCCAATTTCTCACAGGAGCTTGGAACTGTGCCCTTTATTGGGTTTTATGAATGCAAAGCTCAATGTCCATAGCACGTGGTGGATAACCAAGTGCAAGGTTGTGTCTTGCTAGAATAACAGCACCTAAATCCTCACCTGTGATGATGGGGTCCAGCCCTACCTTCAAATTATATCAAATTTCACAGGGATTTGGATGTGCAGAACAAGTTCAGACTGTGATAGCAATAAAGAAAGTTGCAAAATGCTGAAGATTACCAGGCTGGAAACTGTAAAGGTCAGATCCTGATCTACACTTTCTCAATTCTCGCGTGTATTTAGATCTGAGATATCCTGCACATTTGGCTCTCCGCTCTGCAGTTCAGCGAGGTGGAAGAAAATAATCTTTACTGTTGGAAATTTCCATCGCAGGATTACATTTTCCTTCCAAAACTCCAGAATTTCATGTCACCGATGATGCATACTCTGTCTGAAGGGAAATCATCTGAGGAATCAAAGAAAAATATCCTCACGGCCTTAATTTTAAATGCATGCTTCTGAAACAACATGGAGGGGGGGAAGTGCACTTTCTGGGTTAACTGGGTGTTCACTTTTGCACACACACACACACAAAAGGAGAAACACAGCTATAAGAAATACTCCTTTCCAGCCTGCCAGGGTGAACCCAGCAGATTACACACACGACTGTCAGGGCATGGTACTCTTGTGCTCACTACCAGGCACTTTGGACTGAGAGCTCAGCCAGGTTTCAGAAGGAATTTACTGTGTCTCTGCCTGTTTTTTCAATGTAGTAGGCATAGTGGGAAAATCAGATCTTCCTGAGTAAAAGTACTGAGAACTACTTGATATGCAAATGTCTCTTAGAGGAAATGGAAAGAGAGAAGTCCATTGAGGTCAGAGCTTTTATAGCTCCTGCTGAGCTTTATGGAATTTTATTCTTTAATGTGAAGTTTTATGTATTGCCTGAACTTAGAAGTGGAGAACATTTTCATTCACCCAAAAAGTTTCTCTGAAGACAATGCAATTCACCTTTTCTTTTGCTATTGGTGCTCAGAATGAAAATGAAATAAAACAATCAAACATACGAGATTAGTCAGAATTAGCTTTTTTCCTGTACTGATGCTCAAGCCCTGGTCTGTATGAAATAATTTCTTGACCTTTGGCCAAAGAGGAAAAAGTTAAAAAGCACAAAATAAGCTATAAAAGTAACCATTAAAACATTTCCTCAGGAAATCTATTTAAATGCTGATCTCATTTTCAACCATAACTACTTCAATTTGGAATAGCTTCTTTAACTGTAGGAAACTAGAAAGGCACTATCAGAATCATAAGGAGAAGAAGGTTTGCAGATGCACTGACAGAGACACACTGACAGGTAATGCACGTGCAAGGCCCCATGTGAAGGGGATGCAATAAAGATCCTGCTCCAAGATGAATGAGGAATCTGAGCAAAGAGGCATCTCCCTGCTCTTCAGTTTGAGGTGGATCCTTGGACATTCAGCAAACTTTGTTCCAGTTTTGGAGAAGGTCACATAAGCATGGAATTTAAATGGCTACTTCATAGTCCAACAAGTGAGAGGTTGCAGAAAATCCACTTGATATCATGACTATATAATGGAGTGGAGAAGAGGCTTCTAATTCAAGCCAAGCTTCTAATTTGAAGCCAAAGGAAACAGGATAAGATGTGTCCTCAAAAACCTGGCTATACTTCCAAAAATATAACGCAGGAACAGTAGATGCTACTGAGAACACACATAGTAGATCTAAGTGCTCAGCAAAGCATGCTAACCTAATTTCATCATTACATGAAAGAAAAAAATCCTGACTCATATTTTATGAAAATGGTTACGGTGAATCAGCAAATTACTTCTGTTTATCTCCTCCGGCGTCAGAACACTGAAGTCTGGAGTGACTTGAGCTGATCTCAGGGCACTTGTAAATAGAACATATTCAGACCAGTTGAAGCTGGGCTAAATGGAATCAAGCAGTAATTGGTCATTGACAGACAGCTGGGGAGCTCAGAAAAATGTTATTTCCTGACTGTCCTGTCAGAAGAAAAGACAAGCTCTCTGTGTACCTTTCACCTCTGATTTCCTTATCAGATCCCAAATAAAAATGTTTATGCTTAAGAAACGTGTGGCCATTGCAACAAGATTTCCCCACATGGCAAATGCCGGTGGTTTTATAGATATGATAATTTATATGTATCCCTGTGGTAGTAGGAAGAAAATAAAACTGCACAAGAAACGTATAACCTGATCTGGCTCGTTCAGCCACTAATCCAATCTTCTCTCTTAGTAAAGCTCAAATGATTTGATTGTGTGTGTAGGGCATTCTGAAGTACCTGAGGGATGAGAATGAAATCCTGCCTAAATACTGTACATGATCAGAGAAGCCACTGAAATGTCTTCCTGCATCAGTACTCAAACTAAGTAGTAATACTGAGGTGCTGGGCACTGGTGAAGTCATGGTGTAGGGCTTTTCCAGCCATCCTGGGGCCTTTAAGACAACTGCACAAAGCACAGCAGCACTACATCCCTTCACACAGGCTGATTCTGCAATCTGAACCATACACTTCAGCTACCAAATGAAAGCAGGAAACATCCCCAAATCTGGTCACCCCTGGCTGCACATCTTGCCGCAGATTCCTTGAACTCATTGGTGCTGTTGTAACAGCATTAACTGGCTGTAAATTCACATTATCCACTGAGAAATTCCTCCTGGAAAAAACAGATCCTTGGGCATCATGGGATGTCACATGGTCTCAGCCTTTGTCAGCCTTTGGCACAAAGATTAGAAGCAAGATTAAAAGTCCCAGAGAAGTGCCTCAAGGACCATTCTGAAGCACTGACGGTGACTTCACAGGACCTGTGGGCTCATGACTCTGGAGTCAAGCAGCCTCTTAAACCTTGTATTCCTTGAGAAGGACAGAGGAGGAGAACAGTGTACAGCCCCAAAGAGTACCTGTGCAAAGAGGCTGCAGTAAAAGCAGGTAGGGAGCTTAGGAAGGCATAGAATTAAATTAGGGGGAGTGAATGGTAAGGAAGTGTTTGCTGATTTAGAAGAGGACTTGGAGGAAGATCTGTTCCTCTCTGAGCAATGCAGTCCTAACTGCTGCTTTGTGAGGAAAGCGGGAAAAAACATAAAGCCAGTCCTACCCAGCTCTTCCCATAGGCAGCACAGGAGCAGGGCAGAGGCTGGGGCCCAGCCTCAGAGCAGAGGCTGTGGGTAACAGTGTCACTTATGACAAGAGTGTGCGCTGTGATGGAGCCGGCGGTGGTCAGTCGGAGGTGACAGGTATGCACACACTGACTGCAGGGCTGAGACACCGCTTCGGAGCGTGACGCCAGCAGCGCATGAGTCACCCGGGGTAGACAGGAACAGCGTTAGTAGTTTCCACATTTATAAAGTGGAAAAAGCTTAGATCTGATTTCATGGTATTTTTACCAGGGAAATGGCTTAGCAAAGCTCTTTAGTAATATTCATGTGCTATAAAGGATCCTTTCATGGGCTTTGTATGGAAAGAGCTATATTGGAGCTTCATATTATTGTTTACTATGTTGTGCAATATTGTAGCAATCAAAAAGAATGACAAATCTAAGCAAAAGCAATTCCTTTAGAGCATATACCATCCTGACAAATACTGTACAGAGAGCAAAGATTTGTTTTGATGATCACTGAGAAAACATCTTAAATACTCAGTAAAACACAAGCAGGCCTGGTAGCAAAACTCTCTTACTCCCTGGAACAAGAAAGCAGTCATGCAGGCTTCTTAGAGGTACCCTGCCACAGCATCTGAACTTACAATCTGTCATCTCCCCTTGGCATCGGAGCTGCAGTGCCAATCACAGCTGTGCCAGCTGTGGCAGGACTCCTTGTGGGACAATGAAAATGCCAGCTCAGTCCTAAATTGGGGAGAAGTTTGGTAGTTTCTGCTGAGGTCTAAAACACACTGCATGGAGCAGTATCTGCTGCGCCCTACTGCTCTGCTGGGGAAGCTGGAAGAGGAGAAGGTGAGACTTTACTAGTCCTCTTGCTTCACATTGGCTTTTCCCTGCTGCAGATGGTAACGAAATGAAGGAAAGGGTCTTCTCCTCCTCCCCGCACAAAACTATTATCCCCTGCAGGGATACAACAAGCCTTTTTCTGAGGCACACATCTATCTCCTCCTTGAACATGAGAGGACCAGGGAACTCAGATCTCTTGCACTGGGGCCAGCCCCTACATAACTCCTTGGGGAGTTATGTCTCTGAGAGTTTGGATCTTAGAAACTTGACACTAGGCTAAAAGGGCAGCAAACATTATCTCACACCCCAAAGCAGTGGGGAATAGCTGGGGCTGTCTCCAGCTCAGTGGACCCCTCTGAGCTGCAGGACAGGGCAGCTCTAGCACCAGTCATGGTATGCCTTTTTCTTCCCTTTCCCTCTCTGCTCTTTCCCAAACCATGACATGTCTAAGTAGGGTGTCCTGCTCACCAAGGCCTCCAGATCTGAAATTAATATATCGCACTGTGCAGAAAGGACAGATCTGCTATATCTGCCAGCCACTTTCACAGTTCATTCCTTACAGACTGCAACCTGTTGCAGTGAAGCTGACAGTACTGTAAAATAGGTTATTGCTTCATCCAGTAAGAAAGAACTCAACCATCAAAGAGCTTGAGAGGAGAAAAAGATCCCACGCGCTCTAGCCTTTCATTGTAAGAATTCCTATATGGTTTCTGAGACTGATCACATCATAATTGCTTTATGGGGAGCTGGTGAGTTGGTTCAGGATGTTCTTATTTGATTTATCCTTGCAGATTCATCGATCCCCACTGATGGCTGTTGGCACATAACAGAAATCTGCAGCTTCCTTTAATAAGCAGAAAGATCCTACGAAGAGACTACAGCAGAAATCTGGGATCAGTAAAAAAAAAAAGGATTAACTGAGTGTTAAGCCGTAATGTTTATTTCGAATGGAAAAGGGCGATCATAACGATGAAGCCATCATACCATCTGTGAGGAATTTTAGGAGGAGCTGGCACAAGCCAGGTTGACCTGTGCTGTTCTGTTAAGTGGATGTTGTGTGAATCATCACTGATGGGTCAGAATTGCAGTACCACCATGTGCCCCGAGCAGTTCCTGAGCAATATACTGTGTTCTGGTGAGGGGCGTATTTGTTCATTTATTCTTTATTGCTTTCACCCCCATGTTTTCAGAAACTCTTGCAAAAAACAAACTCCTTTGGAAGAAAATTACTTTCATCAAAGAAGATGACGGTAGATGATGTGGGCTACCTCATATGAAATACCTTCTTGACTTTTCAAAACAGCAGTTTCAGTAGCTTGCTGAGTCCAAACAACCTCACAAAGTTCAAGAGGCACAATTGCAGTACAACCACATAATCCTTAGGCTACTGAGAAATGGTGATATTTTCTTTTTGCACTGGCTTGTTGAGAGTTTGCATTGGAGGCACCTACCTTGCTAAATGTTCTTGTATCTTTCTCTCCAGTCACAGCTGTGTAACATCTCTGTGCTGTCCCCCAGAGGAGGGAACACAATCATCTACTGAACTCATTTGTTACCTTGTGGTACTACCTTCCAGTTAGAAACCAGATGACCACCAGGAAACACTTCATAGAAGGCTGAAGCCATTGGAATATTGCTTAGGAACCACTTGAAATTAAGGTTTTAAAAGCTGTTCTTCAAAAACTAGTAGTAAACACCATCTGGCACGTAACTTTATATGTAAAAATAAATTTGGGTTTTTATTGCCACCAGGTATTGGTTTTCAGCTGTAGAGGAAGCAAACATAAAAGTTGCTTAAGAGAATCCAAAAGAGTCTGACTAAATAGTGCTACATTTATCATAAATCCGCAAAAAGCAGGCTTGGGATTTCTGATGAGTTTATGGTTAGAAATCTCCAGCATTGTTTGAAACTACTCAGTATTTGATAATGGAAGGAACCACTAATGTTAACACCAGTCAACATTGTCAAAGTACGCTTCATTTTTACACATAGCTATTTTCTTCTATCAGGGAGCTGAAAACAGAAAGGCTGATGAAAGCAAAGATCAAAAGCGTATGTAAGCTGGATTGTGTTGATTTGTTCTTTCTATTAGTGTGACATCAAAGCTACCTCAGGATGAGCTAAGCGCTGAGCACACCTCTGATTAGAGGAACACTCCCTATTGTTACAAACAAGATTTGTAATGGCAAAGTCTGAGAGAGCAAAAGACAAACTACAAATGGTGCTATTTCCATTTGCAAAGGAAATCTCGTGTGCCACCAGTGTTTCGGGCCATCAGCAATTCACTGTTTCAGAGTCCATCTGCTCTAATGAATCTTACTGCACACAGAAGAGCAAAGTAGACAGTGGGCAACATGTGCACGTTCCCGTGCCAGTGTTCCTCCATCAGGAAGGAGGAAGCTGCCTGGATCACCCCAATGGCTAGCACCAGTCAGCTTGCTGTAGCTAACTGCTTTTGCTTCAGAGATGTATAAACGCATCAGCTAGCCAACATCTCATGTTCTGTTATGTCTTTATCACTTTAATTTCTTCCTGCTATATGTAGAATTTAAATACATGAGTCAAATCCTTATGTGGCTTTTACTTGACATCTGCTAAGGAAACTGCATTTTAATTGCAACAGTGCTCTTCACAGCATCACTTCTACAGTTCCCAGCGGTGTTTGTATCATAGATAGATTTGCTTGTGCTATTATATATCCCTTCACTGTCTTTTTAACATTTACTTCCTTTGCACATCATGCGTGACTGAAATTAGGAATGACTAAGGATACAGATCAATTATTGTGATTAAAATTGATCCTCACTACAATGCACTCCTGGCGTCAGAGTTCACAAACAAATGCGCATGAGCTCATTTGGCTCAGCCTTACAACCATTACTACAGTGAGAATTTCATTGAGCAGAGCAGAATTATTGCTATGTCGAAATTCCAGTATTTGATCATCAGGAGAAGTAAAAGCAAGACATGTTTATGTACTTTGCACCTAGTGGTAAAGTCGTATTTGGTTCTGAATGCATTTTAGAAATGAGGCATTTTGTAGCAAGAGCCAACATTTGGGAGGTTTATGTAATATGAGACCTCAGGTATCAAGGAAATAAGATGTACCTTTGTTTCCTCTTATACAACATGAAAAATAGCACCTTTTTCAGTGGGCTTAGCTGAAAGGCATCAAACAAATTTTACTTGTAACGCACTGCACTGATGACCTCATTATAAGTCACCAACCTTTCACAGCTATTATATTGGCCTATACCTGCACATTAAAGAATATAGGAAAGGGAAACAAGAGAAAAGGGACACAAGGAAGAATAAGAGCAGGAGAGAGACTGAGCTGAAACACTATGGCCAGAGAAGGAAAACATTGTTTATGTAATGAGTGCTTTAAACCTCATTGCGTCATCCCTATCCTAAAAGCTGTCACCACCTTTAAGTGTGTGCATTAAAATGGCAAATCCATGTATCTTCACTGAGTTTGGAAATTGAATTCTACTGTAGTTTTTCAGCACTCTTAGTTAATAATTCTGAATATTTTTTTTTCATATTTTCAGTTCACTTCTTTTCTAATGCATCTTCTTGTTTGTCAGTTTTATTTCTCCAAAGTGCTATGGCCGGAGTGACACACAAATCACAAGTCAATAACATTTAAGAAAAAATAGATGGTTGCTGTATCAAAGATAAGATGGAGATTGTGTGGGAGGGAAGGTGAAGGGAAGAGGCAGAAGGTAGACGTTAGATTGCATCTTTTGGAAGAGGCTTGTGAATTGAGAGCTCATGACTTGGAGTACAAAATGGCTGAGGCTCTAATATGGACATATCAAAAATTGAAATGCAAAAACCAGAAGGAAAGCATTTGGAAATAGTGGCTGTGCAGAGGGATTTCAGCCTAAGGAGAAGCAGACAGTACTGGAAAACCATGGTTTGTAGAGTCATAGAATCATAGAATAGTTAGTGTTGCAAGGGACCTTAAGATCATCAAATTCCAACCCCCCTGCTATGGGCAGGGATGCCTCACACTAAACCATGCCACTCAAGGCTCTGTCCAACCTGGCCTTGAACACTGCCAGGGATGGACCATTCAAAACCACCCTGGGCAACCCACTCCAGTGCCTCGCCACCCTCACAGTAAACAACTTCCTCCTTATATCCAATCTAAACCTCCCCTGTTTAAGTTTGAACCCGTTACCCCTTGTCCTGTCACTACAGTCCCTAATG
>JBCJKH010024671.1:0-21801 GCA_039877255.1 Loriculus beryllinus | reverse complement strand
CAGAAGCTCTTCCCTGTGAGGGTGCTGAGGCGCTGGCACAGGGTGCCCAGAGAAGCTGTGGCTGCCCCATCCCTGGCCAGATTGAACACTGGAGGCTTCGAGCAAGCTGCTCTAGTGGAAGGTGCCCTTGCTCATGGCAGGGGCTGGAACTGGGTGAGCTTTAAGGTCCCTTTTAACCCAAACCAGGCTGGGATCCCAAGGGGAGGGACATCCCTGGGACCAGAGACCCCTCGCAGTGCTGAAGCCCTCCCCACTTACCCGGTAGGAGTGGAAGAGCTCGATGGCCCGCAGGACGTCGAACTTGCGGGCCATGAGGAACTTGACGGCCACGTTCCAGGAGAGCGGGGACACATTGTACTGGCCCGTCCACTTGTTGATCTCTTCCAGGAACTGCTTGGTTGCCTGCAGGAGATGAGGGGTGTGCAGTGGGACAGGAAGCAGTAACCCACGAGCATCCCTCGCACAGTGGGAGCTGCACGGTCCTCAGTGCATGGGCAGGGGCTGAGCATGGCTCAGCAAACTCAGCAGCTGCTCAGGGTGAAGCTGGGAGCTCTACGGCAAGTACTGGGAAAGGAGGATGGAGATGGGGCAATGCCAGCGTGGGGAAGGGAGCCAGTGGGAGGGTGCTGGCATGGGGAAAACAGGCTTGGGGCTGGGGGAGACTCGTGGGAAGGAGAAGGGGAGCCGAAGGAAGGTTTTACGGGCAGCAAACTCCTGTTCAGACACAGCAGCCCCAGCACAGAGGGAATCCATCACCCAACAGCGGCCCCCAGGGCTGCAGCTCCGCTGTGGAGCAGCAAACGTGGCCATGTGAATGTGGGTAACAAGGGCTAGTGCTTCAACATGCTCAGGACACAGACCAGCTCACCCAGTAAGGCCAGTTTCACATGGCCATAGGAGACCGGACGAGAAGAGCTCAGTGCATGGTCTCAGGATGTCCCACTGCTCTCCACAGCTCCATAATGCACTAGGGCCATCCTGAACAAGCACCCTCCCCTCTCCCCGCACACCCAAAATCAGGAGAAATCAAGACGGAAACTTTTCCAACACCAGCACTGATGGAGCAAAGTCACAAAATGAACCTTCAACCTCTCAGCAGGCCTCCAAGCCCCAAATGCCAGCAAAATAACCCTAAAATGTAATAATCTGACATGCAGCATTTGCAAGGTGGGCTCAGGGTTTCTGAACCGTATGTGCTAATGGAAGCATCTTCCCTTTGTGTGCGTATTGAGCCCCTGTGCTGAACAGGAGCCCTGAGGGAGATCATGTACCCCTCAAAGGATGCAGGCAGGATGGAGGGAGAACCCAGAACAGCCCGCTCCCACCCAGGAACCCCCCAAAGCAGAGGGTTTCCATCCTCACGAGATGCCATGACAGGCACAAGGGGAGGAGGAGGAGGAGGGACAGTGAGCGCCGAAGGCTGGCTCCGGGCACAGGCAGCGCAGGCAGGCGGCGGTGTTGAATGTCAGGCACGGAGTTACTGGAGCCATTGAGCCAGAAAAGCTCTCGGCATTAATGACTTCCGACCGGAGGAAGCCGAGGGCCGAGGTTTATCGGTGGCGCAAGGCTGGCGGGGGCAGAGAGCCCCACTCATGACATGAGCCAAAGGAGCCCGGCTCTTCTGAGGGCTCGCATTCCCAGCATTGGAACAGGCGGGCTCCAAAGGGGTACGGGCTCATCCGGCTATGGGAAGTTGCTAAGGAACAGACCCCCGCACATCGCAGCCAGGAGCTCCCTATCAGAGTCCAGGCAAGCAACAGCCAGGAGCAACCTGAAAAGGCATCTCAATAGCCCAGCTCTGAGCCCTCCCCTTGGCAGTGGGATTGGTGCCCACTTCTCTGCAGTAGTGGGGGACAAGGGACTGGAGGGCGATGGGTAAAGTGGGGCACCAAGGAGACAGAGCATCCAACAACCCCTCCCAGCCAGTGCCTGGCAGGAGCTGCACCGATGGGGCACCTTTATCCTCATGGCTCCATCTCCAGCAGCCTTTGCTTTGACAAAACAAAATCAGCTCTTTCAGATTTCAGACCAGATTTCCGATCATTTCCCCTCTGTTGAAGTGGGATAGGAAAATAAAGGGATCTATACTGAAACCACCTTCAGCCATAACACAACACACACATCATGTGTATGTATATGTATATATCCTATCCATACGCATAGATGAGGAATGGATCCCCAGCTTTGCCGGGGAGTCCCCCCAGCTGCCCAAAGGCTGGGCTGCAGATGCAAACCCAAACAAACAGCAGAGATCCTCCCTCCCCAGCATGGCACAGGGATGCCAGGCACATTCCCACTGCCCTCAGACCAACACCAGAGCCAACACCACAGCTGGAGATGGGAAAGACACCCTGAGATGACAGGAAGGATGCCCCGAGGGGCACAGTGGCAGCGGCAAGAGGATGCGCTGTGTGATTCAGTGTCTCCTTCCTCAGCATCCAACCCACCCACCACGCTGCACGCAATCCCATTTCAGTATCCAGTTCGAGGGATGCTGGGTTGTTTGCAAGGAGGGAGCTCCACAAAAACAAGCGCTGGCTTGGCAGCCATGAATTCCAGCTTTCTCCAGGAACAAAACAACATCCCAAGCTTACCAGTGCCGACACTCAACAGCAGGCGAGCATTACTGCGCCCACACTCAACACCAGCTCCATCAGCTCCCATCATTGTTTGTGTCCCGATCCCATATGGATTCAGAGAGGTGTGGAGCTGAGCACAGGGTCTGGCTCTGGGGTGGCAGCGGGAAGCAGGGGTGACATGGCCCACGGCCGGGCGCTTTGAACAATGCTGCTCTATGGAGCACTGGCGTCATCCGCGTCCCCGCTGTGCCCGGGCAGGGTGGTGACAAAGGCACCGCCATGGAACATGGGGCTCTTCAAACCCACCCACCTCCTTCAGCAGTGGGGGAGGAATAACTCCTGTAACATGGCAGACGGGATAAAAGGAACCTGAGGAACATCAGCTTGGTCCCTCTGGGATAGGCTGGGAACTGCGGAGATCCTACAGAGCACGACACGGCCCAAGGCTGGCAGGGAGAAGAGAGGGGTGAATTCACCCCAGGCTCACTGTTGGTAATGGGGGAGAATGGAGCAAGCAGAGGAAATCCCGATGATCCCAAGGAGGATGAGAGGGTGGCAGGAAGGGGATGGCCTATCCCCAGCCAGCACTTACCCATCAGAAGAAAGAAACTGACACTACTCTGGCTTCCAAGACACAGAGGCCAGCACCAAGGGCAGCCTTCCCCCATCCCAGCCTGATGATCCGGACCTGGAGCCCTTACTGCAAATATCCCTTCGTCTTCTCCACCCAATATTCCCACATAACCCAAACACTCCAGACACCAGCTCTCACTGCAAACTAAACCAAACAGATCCTCCCTGAAAGAGCAGTGGCTTCCAGAGCCATGTCTGCTGGAAGCTTTGCCCTCTGCGATGCAGAACACAAATCAAGGGCACCCGCAGGGACATGGGGCACAAACACCCTCACCTCCTGCAGATTCGATTACCCTGGAGATAGGCTCTGGGAGCGGTGCTGATAAGAGGGAGGTGTGGTGGAGGAGAAAGCCTGGGAGCATTGCGTTTCCCAAGCATGGGCTGCGGGATGGACTCACCCAGCTCTGGCTGAGCAGGGCAATGGGGGTTTGGGGACCCCCCCCATGGACAAGATAGATGTTTTAAAGGAGAAAAGCAACCAACCAAACCCAAAAGCGACCAGCTGGTCCCCTTCCCCTTTGCACTGCAGCCTCCAGGTGGCTGATGCGAATCCCCGAGGGGAACCTGGCTTCGAGGAATCCTCCGCATCCCGGTCCAACGGGCTCGGGGTGCGGGTGCAGAGCCCAGAGTGGGCACACAAAGGAGGGGGGAGCCGGGGGCTGCCGCCTCCATCCCATGCTCCCCGCTTGGCTCCATGGAGCCCAGCAACATCCTCCCTCGGTGACGCAAGGGCCGGTGGAGGAAGCCGGGACGTCACGGGCGGCCTGGGGCGTGGGAAGCGCGTGCACACGCAGCCCCGCGCCAGGTTCCCCCCGGCCTTGCGAGGGCAGGCACCGGCACCGGCACCGGCACCGGGGGGGGATCCCCGCTACCGGGGCTGCGGGACCCCAGCGCCCTGCGTGCCCCGGCACGGGCCCTGCGCCCGGCCTTTGGGTGTGCGGGGAGCCCTGAGCCATGGGGGTGCTGTGTGGGTATGTCCGGAGAGCGGTGGGGGCTTTGTAGATGGGATTTTCCTTAGGGAGAACCGCCCCACTGGGAAAAAAACATCCCGGGAGAGCCAGGCACGGGAGCAGCTCACGGGGTCCTGCCCGGCCCGAGCCCGAGCCCGGCGGGGACCTACCTGCTCCTCCTCGGCGCTGAGCTCCGCGGCCATGCTGCCTGGCCCCGCTGTGCCCCGGGCCGGGCCGGGCCGTGCCGAGCAGAGCCGGGCTAAGCGGCGGGCGCCCCGGAGGAGCCCATCCCCAGGGACCGGCGGCGCTGCTGGCACCGGCCCCTCCCGGCCTCCGCAGGCTGGGCGAGGGCGGCTCCGCCCCGGGGTCCCCGCCGAAAGTGCCCCAAGATCCGAGCTGAGCCCCGAGATACCGGTAACAAACGGCGCTGTCCGCGGCCCCCCGGGAAGCTCCGTTCGGCTGGGCCGGGCTCAGCTCCCGCTCCGCTCTGCCCCGGTGGGGGCGGCGGCAGGAAGCGCCCGCAGCCCCCTCCCCTCCTCCTCTTCCTCCTCCTCCTCCTCCTCCTCCTCCTCCTCCCTCGGCCCGGCCCCGGCGGGAGGAGGCGGGGGCCCGGAAGCCGTTCCCGGCGGGGAGCTGGGGGCCGGCGCCTCCGCCATGGCCGTGCCCGGGCTCGGTTCGGCTCTGCCCGGGGGGGGCACCGCGTTCCCCAGCACCCCCAGCTCCAGCTGCAGCCGCTAAGATGGTGGCGGGCGGCTGCGGCCGCCATCCTCCGCATCCCGCGGAGCGGCGGCTCTGCCCTCCCCTCCCCGGGGCCCCACGTCCATCCCTTCGGCCCCGGATGCGCGCTGCTCTGTGTGAGCGTGACCCCGGCCGGGGCTCCGGTTCCCCGGGGCACCCGCAGCCTCGCCTGTCCCGCCGGCCCTTCCCGGCAGCAGCGTCCTCCCTTGCCAGCGCTGGATGCTCGCAGCGCTCCCCCGGGGCAGGAGGGGCCGCGGCCGGGATTTCCAGCTGTTTCCTCACTCTTCACTCCCCTGCGATCCCGAAACTGCGTTCCCCGGCTGGGCACAGATGCTGGGATGAGGAGTGCTGAGGGTCTGCGGGGAAGGAGCAGGGTCCTGTGCCCCACCAAAGCCCAGGCCTTGGGATAAGGGGACGTTGTTCACCCGAGGATGACTGGTGGCAACACAGCCGCAGTTAAAGCCCTCAGGGGGGTGACCCCACCTCGGTCCCTGATGAAGCTGATGCCCCTTCCCGTTGGGAGTGGGGCAGGGAGCAGCTGGGAGCGGGATCGCACCCAGCACGTAAAACAGTCACAGCAACAACCGGCGCTGGCTCCGGTGACTTCCGTTTAACACCCTCACTCCAAACACAGCCTTGCGTTTCTAACAGGAATTGTAAGGCAAATATTTATTTCTCCAGCCCCAGCTCCTGCTTTTAAAAGGGAAACTATGCAGCATCATCTGGAGCCGGCGGGAAGCTCCAGTTGCTTCCCTCTTGCTCCCCTCCATCCATCAGAGCATGCAGCAGAAGGCAGCCCCCTCTCTTCATCAGCTGGGTTCTCTCCCCTTCCCACTCCATTCCGGAGGCTGCAGGACCTTGAGCAGTTACTGCAGGGCAGCGGTAACCGGAGCTGCAGCTTTCTCTTGCCCTAAAGGATGAACAGAGCTGACATCCAGATGCCCACCTCCGGCTTTAATTGCCTCAATGGAAGGAAAACTGCTGCCAGGAGGCTGGATGCGGGCTCCCGGCAGCCAGGGCTCTCCCTGCCAGTCAAAGGATGGGGGAGAACCAGCAGCCTGGGGAGGACAAGGCAGCCCAGATGTTTGTCCTCCCAGGCCAGCAGCGTTATTAAATCACACTAAACCCTCATCAAATAAGCAGCCGTTCAGAGCCTGCAGCACGCTCGGCCGCATCCGCACGCTGCAAAGCCGAGGGGCTGCTTCCTCCCCTCTGGAGCAGGGGGAATGAGGCCAGTTCCTGCTGCCCGCTGGTCTAATCAATAGCGGCTGCACGGTCAGCGCGCAGGCAGCCCACACGCTTGGCACGGGAACAAGCCTTTTTCTGGGAAAGCCAGGGGTGGGAGGGCAGGATACAAGTGCCCCCGCTATCTGCAGGCAGCCAGCCCTGCACGCCCTATCTCTGCCTGGATGCGGGCCCTCCTCCGGGGCAGTTTCATGGATGAAAGGGCTGTGTTTAGCTTGGTGTTTCACCCCACGGCAAGAGAGTTCACAGCTCCCTCTGGAAAACAACCTGTGGATATTGAGGACGATCGTTTACTCCCTGCTAAAACCAGGGAGAGGCAGCAGCTGGTGCTCGCAAAGTGGGCTTGGCCCGAGCCAAGAGGGACAGTGGAGAATGGAACCCACAGGAGCATTTCCTCTGCTCCAGTGAGTGCTGTGAGCAGTTTCTCAGCCCTATTTGGAGGCACAGCACGCAGCCACCCTTAGGTAGCAGGAAGACGCTCAAGAATTTGTCTTTCTGAGAAACCTTTTATTTGGCACAATCAATGCTGGCGTTTTTCAGAGCAAAACCATTCCTTCCTCCCCCTACTGAGGAAAGCCTCGAGGACAGGCTCCTGCCATGCTCATGCTGCACAAAGCTGTGCCTGGAGGCAGGGGATGCAAGGGAATTGGGGTTTTCTCTGTGAGGTGGGGTGTGGAAAGCCCAGCCTTTGGATTTACAGCAGCCTGTTGTAAACTTTGCGTTCCCAGAAAGGGACTGACCATAACACTTGCATTGAGAAGGGCTGGGGAAAGAGCGGGATCAAAGGCTGATTTCCGGGGCTGGGGAGGTGGAGCTGCTATAAGCAGCAGCTGCACCTCGGAGGTCTGAGCACTGTTCCTATGCTGGAGCTTTGCCAGGGGCTTTAACAGCAGCAGAGTCAGGAGCTGAAGTGGGAACCCTGCAGCGTGGGGACGGATCGTTTCATTTCCCAGCACACGACTGCCTTAGCAAAGAGCCAGGCAGTCCTGTTGAGGCTTCAGAAAAGCCCTGGCAAAAAAGAAAACTAACAAAAACCCAACATCATCATAACCCAGAGGCACTTGCAGCAAGACATTCTGCCTTCATGCCCTTTAAACACATCCTATCTTCATTACCTTTGCCCCCTCTCTCAGGGAGCGTGAGGGACAGTGAGAAGCGGGGAACCTTTTCCTTTCTCTTACCCAACCGCTCTGTCCCAGAAGCCTAATTCTCCATGTGGCTCCCTGCTCCATCCCAGCCCTCGGGAGAGTTTCCTGGCTGAGGGGTAGACAAATGTTCCAGCTCGTAGTGTCCGTTCGTGGCCGCCGTGCTGCTCGCGTCCCCCTTTGCTGCTGCCAGCTTTTTGCTCTTCTTGCTCTCAATGATCTGCTGGAGCTGCCGTGCAGCGTAGTCTGGTTTGGCAGTGAGCACGGTGGCAGGCACGGCCAGCCCCAGGATTTCGGGTACCATGTAGGGCCGGAGCCAGCCCACCAGCGGGGTGCTGCCGGGGGTGTAGTGGGTTTGCTTGTGGTAGAAGAGAAGCCCGTCAACCTGTATAAAGAGACAGGGAGCGAATGAACAGAGCTACAGGCTCTGTAGGTGGATGCCAGGGCGCCAGATGATGGCCCCATGCTCCATTTGCAGGCCAAAACTCCCAGCTGGATCGTTTTTCCTCAACAGTGCAATAAAGAGAGGAAGGGAAAGGAGAAACCTGCGGGATCAGAGGATTTCATGGCTTGAGATCCTCCAAGCCTGCAGACCGCAGCGCAACCAGCACTTGCCTCTGGCTGCTGAGAGCCCATCCTGCAGGAAAGCCATGGGGTTTCTGAATAAGGCAATGCACAGACAGGCCACTTTACTGGATTAAGGGTATTTTAAATAATACATTTGGAGAGTAATTAGTCAGAGCTGGTGACGCTGAGGAGCGAAACTGCTGCCTCCTCCAGCTGCCTTCGGCACAATGAATTCCTAATGCTTCCCAAGAGGGAACTTCTCCAGCAATCAATGACAGTTAAGGGCACTCAGGACTTTTGAAGGTTTAGGCCCTAACTCTTGTGCTGCTATTTCCTCACTCTGCAACCCTGCAGCTGGCTGAGCTTCCCCCACTGCCCCACTATGCTCAGGGACCTGCATTCCCCCTCTTCCTGCGCTTCCCAGGGCTGTGCTCGGTGAGGCTGGATCCTGCCGTCAGGCTGACTAAGGCTGGAGGTGCTGCTCCTCTTAGCTCTTAAAAGGCCATTTAGCCATGAGTAAGAGTGGCTGAGTGACCAGCAGAGACATGAAAAAGAGCCCACCTCGGGCTGAATTGCTCCTGGGCCCTTCCCCAAGCAGTAACTCCTGGAATATACACCTAAAATACAAGGCGTTTCCCTCCTCCTGCCTCCGGGGAAGCCTTGGGAAGGGCCCCATTCTGTGGCACCACGCCTGCACATCCAGCCCATTCCTGTGGGTGCAGGCACTTGATGAGCAACGGGGATTCTCCGGCACCCACAGGAATGTTTTGGTAAAGTTCAGAGCCTGGAAAGGCTTTTGCCTTCCCGACAGCTCCAAAGATCTCCCCCAAGCGGAAGAATTCCAAGCAGCTCAGCCTGGTGGAATTAGGATGTTCTTCCTCTCCCTGACTTCTCTTCAGTTCCTCCCTATTCCTTCCCATTTGTTGGATGTGTTGGCTGGGTCCCTCCTGTGAGTCACTGCTCTGACACCAGCCACAGGGCTGACATATCCCTCAACCTCAAACTCCTCAGGTTTGCCTCTCAGACCTGCTGAGGAGCTGCCCTGGCAGGGTTTCACCCTTCAAGGCTGCTGCAAATGGTGCTTTGGCAGAGTTTAGGTGCCCCACAGGGCTCCCCCCTGCCTTATTTTAGTCCTCAGATGTGCGAGGAGGACAACAGCTCCTCAGATCCACTCCAAAACCAACTGCAAATCCAGTGCCGGGCATCTGAGCCAAAGTCCATTGGATTCAGTGGAAGATACTTCTGCTGAATACACCAGCTCCAGTCCTAACTGGAGGTTATAGATTAAGCCTGAAGACCCAGATCTGAAAGCACTGACCCCTTCTGTCACCACCACATGCACTAGAGCCTTGCAAGGATCCCAAATGCTGGGGCCTGGCATAAGCCCTCTGTTATGCTGTACTATCTATAGCAAGGCTGCATTCTGTCCTCTGCAAAGTTTGTTTCGATGTGTGCTGGGGCTGGAAGCTATTTACAGGGATTTCTTGGGCTCCCTCTTGTGGGCCATCATGAAGGGACCCATGGTTCATGAAGGGATCCAGGGTCCTCTTCATTCCTGGATGGGGCATCATGGGGGTTTTGCGTGTTACCATCCAATTTGAGCCAAATTAGGCCACAATGCACTTATTGGGGTCGCGTGTATTGGCCTGAGAGAACCTGGGAGGCAAATCACAGCTGAATCACAAGGGAGACCGCTCAACTCCACCTCCCTCCCCATGCCTTTTGCAATGCTCTCCTTCAGAGGCTGCACATTCTCTGCTCTGACCACAGTGGGGCAATTCTCCCCAGCCTTTCCTCCGGAAGCAGATGCCTCAGGAAGGAATGAAGCTTTCTGCAGTAAATACCGGAATGGCTGTTTCTACAGAGGCACTCAAAAGCATTTGGCAGCTGTAGGAAACCTGGGATGGGACTTTCCACCCCTCTCTAGTGACTATCCTGGCTTTGACATGTAGAAGGCCAAACCAGCCCTCACGGGGCTTTTGCTTTAGCAGACAAGTAACCTGTGTAGAGGCTGTTCCTGATCCTAGGGCTGAGCCTGGGCACTCCGCAGGAACTGCTGCAGCCACTGGAGGAGCTTCTGGCTCCCAGATGTTTGTCACTGACACTGCTGGAATGCCATTGCCTCCATCCTCTTCCGCTGCAGCGTCAGGTCAGTCAGGCTGGTCTAAAGCAGACCGAGCTGCTTTCACGAGAGCCTCTCTTGCTGCTCACAAACATGGGTGGCACATGGGTTTGCCTGTCCTGCCCTTCTCCCACAGGTCAGCAGAACAGCACACCAGCACCTACTCCTAAAGCTGAAGCAGCAAAGGCAGGTGTCCAGTTCCGCTGCTCTTGCTGGGAGAATGGCTCCTGAGGAGAGCCAAGAGCTGCAGGAGCCAAAGGCAGGAGGCTGCCAGCTCTTTACTAAAGCAAAGAGCAGAGCTCGTGCTGTCCCATCCACAAGATCCAATGGTCATAAGAGCAGGACAGACTCATCTGAACCCCTCCCAGCCATTTTTGTTGCAGTTACCTGCCCTCAGCCCCAGTACGTTTCACGTGCCCATTGCTAACACCCAAACCCCTCAGAAACCATCAGGAGCTTCCCAGCACCCTTCCCCTTCCTCCCCCCTGAGACACAAACAGCTGAGTGCCTCACACACAGACAGATGGAAGTAGCTACACTAAGGCAACACAAAGCCCGTGGCTGAGGGCAGAGAAAGACACCACTCTGCCACCCTACAGACCTCTGGAGAAACACCACTGCATAAGGCAGCACATGACAGAGATCCTCATGCCTGTACCCATGTTAGCCCACCCAGGGCAGCTGGCAGGAGCAGCTTTGGCCCTGGAAAGGTCGGCTGCCCATCACACTGCTGCATGAACATGAGCTGTGCTGCTTCTGGAGGCAGTCTGCATGTCTGCACCTACCCTGACTTCCCCAAAGGCTCTGCCAGATTGTCAATAGCAACAAACTAAGGCTGCCCAAAGAGAGTGAATGCTAATGCACACGGTTTAACTCTTGTAATTTAAACTCTTGTAATTAGGTTGAATGCAGCCTGTACCTGGTGAGAGAGTAAGAGGTCAGCCACGTGCACGAAAGGCATCCATCCCCTACAGAGGGAAACAGCAGCACAGCTCAGAGCTCCTGAGCAAACAGGACATGCCTCTCCAAGCACTGGCAGTGGGGCTCACTCTAAGGCTGAGGTCCAACCCCCCACCATGTTCTCACCTCGAAAGGGAAATCCATAGCCAGCACCTTACACAGGCTGTCCGAGGAGCACGGGAAGTTCTGCAGGCCCACAAATTTGAACTGAAAGAGTAAAAGAGGGTTACAAGAGAGACAACTGCATGGCCTAAAGCAGAACAGGTCACTGAATCCAGCAGCAATGTGGAGGCAGAGAGGGAGGAAGGATTTGTTCTAGTGTGAGAGGGAGAGAGGGAAGGAAAGTAACTGGAGAGATCTCGAGCAGGGACCACATCATTAAACTCTGGCCTTCCTGCCACAGGAGCCTAAAAGCATAAGAAGTAAGCTCAAAAAAGGATGACTAGCTCTTGAAAGGCAGGTCCACTGGTGGCCATTAACTCCATGATCTAAGTATAACCACTGGCTGATGAAGTCAGAGGGAAACATGACAGGTATCTCCAATCTCTTACTCTTCCCTTAGCAACTGGTCTTTGTGATTATTAGGGGTTATTGGGACAGACAGACCTCTTGATGGGATTCAGAATAACAAACCCCAGATCTAGAGGCGAAGGAACGGGACCAAGCTGTGCTTTGGTGTCAAATATATCCCACTCGACAGAGTGCTTGAACACCTACAAAAATCACCCTTACCACCAGAGAGCATGGTGTGGAATGGCTGTTGGCAGTAATCCCCACCATCTCTCCATCAGTGCTGGATAAAGCCTGTACCTGGCTGCAATTTCACAAACCTCATTCCCAAAACAGAAGGTGACCTTTAAAAGAAGACCCACAATGACCAGAGAGCATGAAATCTACAGTGCTCAGAATGATTTATTTCAGGTGTTTTACCATCCCAGTTCCACAACTCCCTCTCTGGCATTTAATGAGATGTGGATGGCAGAGCCTCAGTGCACAGCTCCCACATGCTCCCCATACATTTTTTCCAAGCATTTTAAGAGTGCAGGAAGGACTTCTCAGGAGAGCTGATCCTGAGATGCTCTTCTAACCGAAATAGAAAATGATGACCTCTGGGCAGGATGCAAAGCAGACAGACGTCTGCTTCAGGCTGCTGGCTCAGCCAAGCAACTCTTTCCACCCAGGAAATGAAAGCTGAAACAACCCCCCTTCATTAGGTAGCTGTCTTGTGGATATTCCCATCGGAGTCAGAACAGGATGTTCTCCACATACAGATACCATTTCTGCTGGCACAGGAGCAGCCATACCATTTTACTACCACCTGCCCAGCCCCCAGGAGTTGCTCTGCTTCTCTGTGGCTGAGCATGGGCAGGGGCTGCAGAACCACCAGGTCCCATTTTGCAAACCATGTCCCATAAACCAGGCTGCCAAATCTCTTCTGTCTGCCCTCAAAAATCCCTTTCCAAGCTGCTGTGGGCTCTAGGTCTGATGTCCATGTTTCAGTCTTCAAGAGAAGACTTTATTCTCGCTCACGAGGGACTCCAGTTGCCAATCTAGCATACAAACGACACCTTCTGCAGTGAGCTTAAACAGGAGGGAAGGTTAAAGCTTTACAAGCCTTTCCCCTTGCCTTGTGTGTCTACAAGAATAAATCCCATCACAGCCAGGCTGCCGACCAACACTGCCCCTGTGGAAACCACACTGGTTTTCCATTGCATTTCAAGGGAAAGCTAACAGCGGAGTCGAAGTTAGCTGATACCTTGCTTTCTGATCTCCCTCAGCACTTTGGCTGAGGAACATAAAACCACATTCATTTACAATATTCAGTGGTTCTATTTACATCCTGAACGTGGCATCCCATTTCATCAGAAGTACACTTTGAAGCCTGATCTGTAAGGGGCAAACAAAAGCAGCTTCCGCTTGTGAAAGAAAGCGCTGAAGCCTGCTGAACAGGAGAGCTTACCCCCAATCCTTCTCCCCCGAGTACAAAAGAACTTACGGGATTAATCCTGCTTTTCTCTCCCAGCCCTTCCTCCTCTTGGATCTTTGAGGAAAGCCAGAAAAATCTGAAGTCAGTCTGTGAAAGGAAGCAGACATAATGACTATCCACCACACATCACCGATGAGACCCTGCCGAGCATCTCCATGCCTTTGCACAGACTCAGCTTCACTGCAGAACCAGCCAGCACCCCAAATCTGCTATGTCCCCCAGTACCCACAAAAGAGGCACCCACTATTCCAGTAGCCAGCACAACCTGTAAAGATGATGGTGGTGCTTAGATAAAATACTCATCCTATGGCATAGAGGGCAATGTTCAGCACTGGCTGCAAAGCAGCTCATGGAACAGGGAGCAAAAAGGAAGGCAGGGCAGAGGAGGGGGATTCAGTACCTGGCAGTCATAAACAGGGTGTCCTCTCCAGCACATCACATCGAGGATATAGTAAGTCTGCTTTGCCTCATTGTAGATGCAGTCCAAGATGCAGTACACTGCACGCACAAACACAGGGAGGTCCAGACATGCTCCAGGGACTGCCCAACCCAACAGGCAAATGCCAGAGCAAATATCTGCTGCATTAAGCCTACCCTGATGTAAGGCTGTGAGGTGCAGAGGGATCCCCTTCTGCTAACACATGCTGTGACCACAAAAAGCCTTTAGCTTGAGGAATCCAACAAGGCTAGAGGTACCAGCCAGGGGCACAGCAAGCAAAGGTGTGTTCCAGGCAAATGGCATTTATCAAAGAGTAACCTCTCCTCAGGGCAAGCAAGAAGCTACAAAAGGCATTAAATAAAGCAGACTGCACACAGCTCTCTTTGGGAAGACAGAGAGGATGTTGAGGTTTAAGAGTAGCAATAAACCAGGCAGCTCATTAGAAGCTGTTCTTATCTAGCATACAGGTATTGGATACTGTCCAAGCTTAGTTATCCCCAGCGGTACAGGAAGAGGCCTGAAGCCATAAGGAGCGCACAAGAGCACAGTTCAGGGAAGTTGGAGCAGCAGCACTGGGCCTGCCACACACACACACTCGCAGGGAGAGGCAGGGAACTCTCTCTATCCCAAATGCCTCCTCACACCGTTACCTTTCTCACCCATGGAATTGTGCCGGTTCCCCCCTGGCAGCAGGGATGGGAACCTGTTGACACAGAAGCCACTCTTGGTGTAAGCTGCTGTCGAGCCCTGTGAGGAAGCAGGAGAGGAGAAAGATTAAGTCAAGCCAGACTCACAGGCCAGTCTTATGTTGACTGGGAAACAGGTACAGGTGCTTTACCAGCACCACCATGCCTGCTGCTTACCCTGGATGCCACAACCAGCGCCCTTTTCCCAACGGGACACACGACTACAACCCACTCCTGCTCCAGATCCACAGGGACATCCACCAGCCACTCTGACAGCATCAGCTGCGGAGAAATCCAGGAGCAAACAACTGTGAGTAACAGCTCTCGTGAAGCTGTGGAAAACTCACAGCTCAAGGAGAAAGGAACAAGGTTTTGACTTGGCTTCAGCAGCTACGCTGCATGTGCCGGAGGCACCTAGTGCTGCTCAGCACACTGTGTTAGGAAGCAGACTGCTTCCCTCCCTCTAACCAGCCTGTATGACAGACTCCTCCGAAGCTTTCCTCTTGCTTCCCAGCTGCTCACAAAGCTTCAGACCACAGCACAGAGCTCAATATCCTCTCCTGGGCACTCCTTACCTTGGTCCCCACTTCAGCTTCACTCCAGCATTTGATTTGCTTTTAAATACATGGTACAGTTCAGAGACTCCTGAACACAAGGAGTAAAGAGCCCAGACAAGGTGAGCTGTTCAGGGATGGCCGGGCTATGGTTACCAGGGATGCTGTGAGTCTTTAAGGACCAATATGGCACCCAGGCTGATAAAACCCACCCACTGAGGTTTCCCTTCCCAGTGTCCCACACATGGGGAGAGACAGAACTTTTGAACCAAGTGATACATAACAAACTTGAGCTGGAATCTCCCAAAGCACACAGGGAGCCCATCTCCATCCATCTGCCCCTCAAACACCACACATCCCAGAGACAGAGCTGAGGTGCAGCTCCTCTCCGAGCACCACGCAGGCAGGACACATCCTTCCCAGCGCAGCCACCCCAGTGGCTCTGACCCCCCTCACCTGGTTGGCATAGCGCTTGGGCAGCCTCTTGCCAGCATCCATCACATGAGTAGAAAATGTAAATGTCCTGCCAATGCTTTTCATTAATTTAGCTTACTTTTGTGCATTTACTTTCCTATCTACCTTCAAAGAGAGAGAATAGGAAGACACAGAGGTGAACAGTTACATAAACTCGCATACATTTTATTGTTCCACTTCTGCTAGCACTTTATTGTGTCTTGAAGATGCTGATATTTTCATAGCAGACATTTCAGATCACAAGATGAACTGTTTGTTTTTTCAGTCCCCAAGTACAGCTCATCTCTGTGTTCTATTTGATTTAGAAAGAGCAAAAACATGTGACAGCAGGACTTCTTATCAAATAGGGTGAGTAGTTTGAAGAAGCTTCAATAGCTTTAAAAAAACTAAAATAAGAAAGCCTATCATCCTTTAAAACCCCTATAGGTTTTAAAGAGTGCTGGCAACAGAATGACTTGTAGTGAGCAGGTGCTAGGCATCTGACAGAAGTTCACAGAATATAATAAAATCTTCCAGCTAATAATGAAAAAATAAATTTATCCTAGATCATTATACAGAATGGCAAACGCATACAACACTTTGAGCTTGCAGACACAGACATCCAGAGCTGTAAAACTGTGGAGAGACCTCTTTGACACTGCTTCATCATCGTCATCATCACTTTATCATTCCCACAAGTTCATTGGTATTGATGCACTCCTATAAAACACAGCCATGCATTGTTACCACTCCATGCTACAACTACTAAGCATCTTTCAGCCTCCACTTGTCACAATGGCTTGTATGTCCTTAAATGCCCCAAAACCTGATGACAGAGGAATCTGTGGCCAAATGACTTCTCTCACTGTGAACACACAGTATATTTCTTGCAACACAAAAAGAAGAAGGGTTTTCTTTTCTTCCCTTACTTCCCCTGTTGCCATTGCTGGGGTCCTGCTGGGGTCCTTCAGAAAGGTTTTGTAAATCCAGCATGATTCCTCTACATTTTACCAGTACTTTACTGGATAATTTAGCATTTTTACTAGTGAAGTTTAGAGATGACACAAAAACTGATGGAGTAGTAAGTACCAAGGACACATTACTTTTACACGATGATGTAGATCACTGAGCTCAAAGGTCCCACTGAGCAATATGCATTTTAATAGAGCAAATAAAAGCTAATGCACCTGGGAATTAACAATTCGAACTTTATTTAAAAATTAGGAGCTTTAGAAAGCAGTGGCTTGGAAAAGGATTGTAAAGACCCTAAGGCCA
Source organism: Loriculus beryllinus (assembly GCA_039877255.1). Taxonomy (NCBI): domain Eukaryota; kingdom Metazoa; phylum Chordata; class Aves; order Psittaciformes; family Psittacidae; genus Loriculus; species Loriculus beryllinus. The sequence goes on along the minus strand of JBCJKH010024671.1, from coordinate 5,468 downwards.
CTCACAAGACTCACTGTCCCTGCCCAGGCCTTGCAGGGCCTCCCCATACCCTGCCCTTGGCCCTCATTTCAGGACCCCATTTCAGCCCTCCCCAGCGCCATCAGCCTCTGCCTAAGTGACACTGCAGTAGGGCTGGTCTCCCGCTCCCCACAGCCCTGCCCTGTCTGGCCATGGCTCCCTCTGAGCCAGGCTCACTCATGAGCCCACAGCTTCGCCTGGCTTTGACCTGTCCCCAGTGAGGTACCCGATGCCTGGGGCTAGAGCTTCCCCAGTGCCCCCCATCCCCGCCGCTGCCCTGCCCCTGACTACAGGGTAGGACAGATCCTGGTTGTGAGGTCCTGCTCTGATGGACCTCAGGGGGAGACCTCCACTGTTCCTGGCTCCAGGGAGCCCTGAGCCTACTCGGTACCTCAAACAAGTCTTTGGGAATCAACATGCACAATTGCTTTCAGTACTATAAGTAGAGGAAGTATTTTAAACTTTGCAGACAACACTGGTTGAGATGACAAAAACTCAACCAGGCATGCACACTTCAGTAAAGAGCAACAAAACATGGGAGGAGTTCAGAGGTCATCTATGAGAAAAGTGAGTGCTTGTTTGCAGGTACTTGCATATTGAAAACGAGAATTCTGATAGCAGCAAGCTTCAGTCTTCCAGACTGAAAAAGATATCAAAATGCTTGACTATGAATATAGGCAAATTCAACCTTGAAACAAATCTTTATTTTTCCAGCTGTGTGGGTGAGTAATCACTGGATAAGAGAACCACAGTAAGCACTTGCAAGAGGTCTCACATGTGTTGTGGACATAACTCAGTATTAGAAGATTACCTGTCTTTTGGAAGGGTATCTTCCAGTCCAGATGTAGGAAAATGTTTATATAGTATGAGTTCAGGAATTCACCCTGAACAATAAGTAACAAGTAAATAAGTATTGTAAAGTAACAATACAATTGCTGGATTTCTAAACAATTTGATTTGCCTCATACACATCAAGTGCCTGGTTTTGCAATTGACTATTTATCTACAGTGCCCAAAAAGAGGAGGGACTGAAAGTCACGCAAATAAAACAATAAGAAGTATAAAATAATGATGTGTGGTACTTTGTACATCCTACTCTTTCTGTATAGATATAGATGTGTAGATCTTTGGATCTCTTCTAGTTTAGCTTCATAATGCTTAGTTGTGCTTCAGTCTGTGCTGGCGCTATGCTTATTCAGTACTTCTGTAATAGGCTGACTCATATCCCAGTGTTTCTGCCAAAATTTGACTTTTTCCTCCTTCCTGGATTTAAATCATCTATGACAATTAATATCATGACCTGGGAGAATAAGTGAACAGGGAGAAAACGTTTAGTTGCTGGAATCACAGGTTCAAATGGTGCAAATAGCACACCTTCCTATATCAGAAGATATAGGAAAATACGGGAAAAAATTAAAAATGAGGTCATACAGGATGCATACCTCATTTCACCGAGCATATTTTAGAGACTAGTAATGAAAATCATATTGGTATTGTGATTGAACTATATATTGCAATTGCTATAATTTTTCTGTGGTTTTTTTGGTTTTTTTTTTTTTCTTTTGAGTGTAACTTAGATTAGTATTGTGTTTTCATTATATTTTGTATTGCTTCTCTAAATTAGAAATCCTGTGTAGCATCAATTGTCTTCAAATAAGTAGATTTGATATTAAACATTACACCCTCCATGTATGGAATATCTATGAGAACTTTTTCAGAGAGTACTGGACTCTGACACTTCATAATATGTAATAAATTCAAGTGTCTTCAGCAACCACCTGCAGATCTTGATGCAGAAGCTAAACCAATTATGAAGCTGGTGTAAATCAAAGTTGTGAGTGGAATTATGTTAATTTACACTAGCTAAGTATCTGATAGGTGAAGTCCACAAGGTACCAAAGATTAAGCACATGCTCTTTGTCAATAAAAAACCCTAAATCTTAGATCAAAAGTATGATTTCCTGATTTTAGACATGTGCACAAAGGAAATTTCACAGCTTCATTAGAGGCTGAGCTGAAGAGAAACAGCTGAATGGCAAATCACATAAGCAGAAGGATGCAGAACAAAGTTAATGGTCACAGAAACATTTATAAGTTTTTATAACTTTCCCATCATCAAAAAGTTCATAGTACACTGAGAGGGAAAAAGTTTTCCTAACTGCTATCTAGATATACATAACACAAAAATTTTAGTGGTTTAAGTTATCATCTAATATTTTGCTGGTGGTTTTGAGCCCTGAGATACAGCTGTCTTCTGTTCCCCTGGGCAGTCTCTTTCTCTTCCACAGTCAAGAATTAGTAAATCCAATAGATTATCAGCTTATCATAACTGAAGAGCTACTTAGAAGTCGTTTTATTCTTTGTTCTTTTCTTTTCCCTTTTTTTTTTTTTTTTCTTTCTGATAACTGGAAGCAGAATAGAAGATTCTCCTTTAAAAAAGGTTTTTGTTTCACAAGAAGATAATCTCTTTTTCCCAGCTCCCTGTCACTTTTTGTCATGGAGACAGTAGCCCTTCAACAGGTGAAACTGACTGCAGGAAAGAACAACTTCATCACAGTTTCTTTAAATGTATGTTACCCCAGTAAGGCTGCAGTCTAGTTAAACTAAATTCATGATACTTATCTTTCTCTGCAGCAGTAATGGGGAGAAATATTCTTTGAGTTTAGAAACATCATTGGCAGTGTGAGAGCCCATGAAAATCTTCATAGGAGATATTCTTCCTCACAAAGATATACAACTCTTAAAACAAGTTAAATATAATTGAAGAATGAGCTAAATATGAAAAAAAAAAAAAACAAAAAACAAAAAAACCCCAAAACAAAACAAAAAAACCCCAAACAAAACAAAAAAAAAAACAAAACAAAACAAAAAAAAAAAAAAAAAAAAAAAAAACCCACAAGGCCTGGTGATCAATCTCCTGCTATTCAGAATGGGACAAACCAAAAAGACTGACAACAAAATCCCCATTATTCAAAAACATCTGGTAGACTAAGGAAAAGCTCTGAAAACTCAAACTACTTTTGTTTTTCTGTAAGAGCAATTAACACATATTCCCAAAGGACTTGCTGAAAGAATGAAAGAAACTGAGGATTCCCTTTGGGGAGGACAAAAACTGTAGGAGGCATTAAATATGCAAGCAGCCATTAGGCATGATTAAAGATTAATAATTCTGTGTCATAGACAGGACCTGGGGTTATTACGGGTCATGACTTTCATCTTAGTTATTTGGCTTACTGTTTTTATTTAATTAGCTTGTCTTAATGATTCTTTGGTTGTAGATGTCTGTCATATGGCATTATTGTGCACCATTTGTTAAGTAAAAGGCTCAGCTATTTAACTTCCCCTTAGCAGATAAGTTCCACAATCTCAGCAACAAGATTCTGGATAAATCCAGGGGGTATTTTTTGTAAGAACCTAAGTGTTACAATCTTACTTACCTCTCCAAAATCAGCATCAGAGGTTCCACTGAAATTGGTGGGACGTTTGAACTCATAATTTGATGGTAGTTTTTCTGTTCTGCCTATTATGTTAGTTATGTTGGTAAAGTTATCTGTAAACCAACACTCATGGCTCTCACTAGGCATTGTGTACCATACTGGCAATGTCCACATATTTCAAGTCTTTGGGTTCTGTTAACTTTTTTTTGACATACTATATTCAGCCTGACCATGAAAGTACTGATTATGATAAAATTAATTTAAATCACAGTTTTTATCTAAACTGCAATAGATAAGTCCATAATAGATATATTACCAAGACCTTTGCACACTTTTCAAATAGTAAACATTTTCTTATTAATTTTTTTAATTTAGTATTTCATTATGTTTTAAAGGCTTATCTTCCCTTTAAAACCATAAAAATGAGTAGTTCATGTAATTCTCCTACCACTTCCTAAAATTTGCCTAATATTCAAGTAGATCATAAGTATGAAGAAATCTCAAAGCTGTGTGTTTTTCCCTCTTGTTTCAATTAGACGGGTAATTAATGAAAGAATTAATAATTAAATAGCACACTTGTAAGAAGAAAAGGACGGGAGGGAAAAGGGAAATAGGCTTATGATTCAAGCATAGATAGGGAAACTGGAGATTCTCTTTCTTCTTCTTCTTCTCAGATTCTCTGTGTTTCATACCAGAATGAAAAGAAAATCACTCTGACCTTGAAAAAAATTGAAAAAATACTCAAAACTTAAAAAAAAGAAAAAATGAAAAGTGAAAGAGGGTTCTCTTTCCCAGTGTCCCCAGAAACAGATAGACTTTCTCAAGGCAAAACTTAATAAAATTGGAATGGAAGTTTTCCTGTGAATTAAGAGTGCTTTTAAGGCAAATATCAGGGAAGAGAACTAAGGTTAAGAATAAAATTAAGGTAGCTAGGTTTTAAATCAGACTTCATGAAATTCAGAGACTAAATTAGAATAAATTTTCAGCATATATGGTGCACAAATTAGCCAGATATACTGGTATGCTACTTGGCATCCTAGTACATACTGGTTTAGAATCTTTAAGAACACTAGGAATCACAGTTCATGTAAAAGTTGATTTGCTGAAGGGTGAGGGTCAGGGACATGAAGAACAGGGAGAAGATCATGATAACCCTAAGGTCAGGCAACTAACATTTTTTTAAAAATAATTGAAATAATTATAATTATTTTGATTCAGTAACTTCTATGTTACTTTCAGGTATAAATTTTTTTTTCAGGATGAACACTTGGGAAAGAACAAATATTTTGATTATGAGAAGAAAACTTCCTTTATATTAAAGTATTTTAGAGAAAGACCAAAAACTCTAAAGTCCTAAAAAAAAAATGAAGGAATGCATTTTCTAGTATAAGGCCTGCTAAGAGTAAGGAACACTCTATCCATCAACTTTTGGCATAGACTTGTTTCAGTGTTGGTACAGCAACAATAAGACAGATGCTCTTGGCCATTGATCCTTGTAATCATATTATTAAAAAACTTACACCCAGAAAGAAAGTAATGATTTAATGGACTCTTAACAGTTAATTATTAAATGGATTCTTTTATCTAGTGAGCTCCAAACAGAGCCAAGTCAGCTGCAAGTTCTTAACTATGCATGAAGGATGAAGTCATTCTTTTGTTATGAAGCTAGTGTCTCTTCAGCACTCACTGAAGGCTGAGTATCAGGCAGATTAGCTCTTAATTGTTTACCTTGCTAATGACCAGAAGGCCTATAACAGAATAAATATGAAAATTAAAATTCAGAGGACACCAAATGCAAACGCAACTACTAGCAAAGCAATTAGAGTGGCTGATCAGAAATGTTTATGACACTAAGTTTTGCAGACTGTGAATTTATGCCAGACTGAAAATAAAGGCCTGGAACAATCTGAACTATAAAGCTGCCAAGACAGTATCCTAGAATCATAGAATAGTTAGGGTTGGAAAGGACCTTAAGATCATCTAGTTCCAACCCCCCTGCCATAAGCAGGGACA
>JBCJKH010024669.1:12664-33420 GCA_039877255.1 Loriculus beryllinus | reverse complement strand
ACGTGATCACACTCTTAGTGCTTTAGAGACCGGCATTTTTTGGTAAAAAAGCCCCCTACCCAGTCAGAAAGAAACACTTAGAACTAGAGATTTTTATAAAAACTTGACCAAAAGGCTTAAAACTCAAAACCATTATGAAGTTATAACACTATTATGTAATGAAAGTATAGATTCTCACAGTAACTCAGGGCCACAGGAGCTGGGATTATTAAAAAGTCATGCAAATACTATTGCAGCAGCAGTAAAATTACAAAGCTCTGAATAAGTTGTGGGTGGCTCAGGATGTTTCTGAAGACACTTTAGTACAGGAAAGAACCAAAACTTGGAAAAAGAAGTATGTTTATAGGCAGTTTTTAGGTTTCCATTCAGTAGATTTTGGCGCATTGACAGGTGAAGGTAGACCTGTCAAAAATAACGAGGTTTCATGCTCTCCAATTTAAAAATACTCACTAGTAAAAAAAGCTGTTGAAATTTGATTAAAATCTGACATTGTTAAAAATTGTGCTTGCTTGGTGTATGCAGTACAGAGCGTAAGGATAATTCACATGTGCTGGAGATCCACCAGCGACCTGAGTTGTGGAGGCATGTTGTACTGGTGGTTTTACACATTTTGACTGTCTTTCTTGTATTTAGTTCACTAATCCAGCTCTTCGGCTGGTTATTTTGGCATCCCAAGTGCTTGATCCTCTTCAAACAGTTGACATCCTCTCAGTGCATTAATTCCTCTCTGGCACTATGATGATAAGGTATTGATGAGAAAACTTGGAAGATTAAGACTTGAGTAAGACTAACCTTAATTAATGTGTTACTGTTCTTTATATGACAGTTTACTTGCTCTTAATTAAAATTAAAAGTACATTATAGATATGTGATTATAGACTTATTTAAAGAAGCAGTAAGATTGAGAGTAGCTGTTGTGATCCAACAAAAGATATACTTAGATGGGAAGAGAAGAATGGCTGTTATCAACATGGGGAAGTCATCTGCACCCAAGAATCACATGAAATGACTACTGGCTGTAGTTTACCTATCTATTTCTGAATCAGATGGAAATTGAGCCCAGCAGCACAGTGTGTCTTTTTCAGTTTTGTCAGTTTTTATTGACTCTTGTAATTGTCCTAATGGGACATCGCATTTAAGCTGTCTAGCCTCTCCCACCATTTTTTCTATAGATTTTCTGAAAGTCTGTTTTTTACATGGGCTGTTCTTGTATTCAGTTCTTTACATTAACAGTGTTAAAATGACAGTTCTTCTATATCCTTTTTTAAATGTTCTCTGGGGAATTATGCTTCAAACAGGGAAATTGTATGTTTCATTATCAAAAAGGTTTCAGGCTTTATCAGAGCCTTTTTGTTATAGTTGTCATGGAGGTTTTTATTATTATTGTTAAATTGAATAATGGGGAGGAACCTGTTCTTAAGTCTTTGTAGAAGAACTAAAATTTAAATCTAGATAAGTCTGCTATGTTTGTAAAAGTGACTTTTTAAGGTTAACTGCATTTAGTTAAAATCACTGGGAGTGCAGCTTTGTTACTTCATCTGAATTAGATAACAGCTGTAATAAGGAAAGATTGAACCCGATTTAAATGTATATTGAATATCTAGTAGGCTTTTTCAGGGACAGTTACCTCTTAGTCATCAAAAGAAAACCTCCCTTAACCTTTCAGGCCTGCTACAGGGATGAAGTCTTTTAGTAGTGGCATGGAAAGAGGTGCTTCAGAAAGACCTGGAGTTGGATTTTTCTATAGTCAGTACAAAACACTTCCTTTTGGGCAGGGAGTGAGATGCTCTCCAGGTGAAGCAGGTTGGACATGTCACTGTGCTCATGTGCCTTAACACAGAGACATTAGTGGCACTACTCATTCTCCTAAACTGCAGTGGCTTGGTGATTTGAGCCAAATGACTGCTGTCTGCTTTCCTCTGCCTGTACCTGGTTCATACAGACAGTGCAGCTGGTGCAACAGCATCATCACTTGCAGCTCACTAATGCTGTCACCAGGTAGCATCACCTCTACAGAAGTATTCTCTGCTCCAGCAGCCCAGCTGTAGTTTCATGAAGCTGGAAAAATAACTATACTGGAGACAGGATGTTAATTATTATTCTGCATTAGCTTGGAATTATTCGTAGCCATCAAACATCCCTGGGATGGCAACAGCTCCCAATTTCTTGGGGCTGGGATGGAATCTGAATAAGCAATAAAGAGATTAAAAGCTTAGATCTGAGTGAGCTTTTGCAGCAGGAAAAGCAGAAGCAGTGGAGTGTAACCTTTTTGAAATGTGGGTCAGATTCAGCAAACAGTTTTGAAATAGCTTTGTCTTAAAAGAAAACCCAAAACCTTAAGGAATAGTTTGAAAATGTAAAAATATATAAATAAATTCATTTCATCATATTCAGGCTACTCCAGACTTTAGGGAACTCCCAGTTCAGAGAAAGCATGAAATGTAAGTACTTTATAGAAAGTTTACTGTGACCATCATCCTCATTATGCCTGTGAAATGCATCATTTTTTCCTTCGGATTCTGAAATTTGTTGACAATCAGGAATAAGAAAAATCTCCCTGGGTTGTTTTGGTGCTACGCTATGGGAACTTTCCTTGTAAATTACCACAGTAAGGCAAATTGCAGTAGGCATTTTAAAATAACAAGTTTAAATACTGACCTTTTTCGAAGACTTTGATGAAATATGTGAAAAATTGAAATTCATTTCTAACTTTCTGACATCAAAATAGGAAAGACTTTCTCAATATGCATCTTCTCAAATAGTTACCGTCAAATGTCGTAGTTTAACAAAGGTCCCTTGACTCTATGCATGTCAGTGAACTCTACTATGGAATTTATAAGTCAGTGCTAATATATGCCCTGCAAAGGAAAGGATATCTTAGTGTGTATACATTGCTGTCATACAGTTCATTACTGTGTTATAAATGCCTGAATGAGTTTGGTCTAAAGGTGCATAAACATATTTAAATGGACTATTAAAATAACTATGCAAATCCCCTAAGAGCATTTTGGGGCAAAACTAAATTTCTGGACACACATAAAATATAAAAACCTTTTAGTGCATGTGTATATATATATATAAATATATATATAAACATGAACTATTATATATTATTTCAACGTTGTCTTTGTTTTTTTATTTAAAGTCATAAGAAAATACAAATGCAATTCTTAAAGCAATTTCTCAGACCATAGGGAATTTAAACAGCAGCGTCTGAATGCTGTGAGAAGACCAGGAAGAATTCTGGTTTGGTGCAAGTTTATTTTTCTGTGGGTGTGGCTGTTTGGGAGGGTTTATCATCAACTTGATAGACCCTAACCAAAACCATTCTTCAAGGCTTTGTTTAAAGACATGATGAGACAGTCCCTGCTCTAAAGAATTTACCATTAAGCAGGAAAAACAAAGGGATTGGAGGAAAGATGTGTTATCTCCCTCTTGCAGATTGAAAACTGAGAGGCATAACAGATTAAATGAATTGCCTCTGATCATTTAAGACAATCTGTTAGAGCTGTGCAGTGAACTTTGATAATGTAAATCCCTGTGAGAGCCACGGCCACAAAATCATCCTTCCCCATTTGAATGATAGGGGAGAACGGAGCATCCTCCAATGGGACACATTTTTTTCCCCTTCTTCCCTGCTTCTAGGGCTCGATATTCATACCCTGTTTTCCTTGTCATCCTCCACTCTGCTCCTAGCATCTCTAAGGCAAAAGTCTTCCCTTTGGAGAAGTAGCGAATTGTGCCAGCTCTGGTTTGGTTTTCCGGCGTGCAGAAATCTTGTATTGTCAGGTGAATGTGTTGACACTAAGCCAGGTAATAAAGATTAACAGTGGGTGAAAAGGATATTTTTTAAGCACCTTTTGCTATTTACTGCTAAAACTAGGTATAAAACTGAAAGGATCAAAATATCAATTTAGGAGATATTTAATGCCATTCTCTCTATTAAAGAAAAAACAGAAGGAAAAAAGTAACATCCCTGAGAAGCATTGCAGTGTGTCCAGGGAGGGAGCAAGACAAAAGCAAGAGGGAAAGTGAAGATGAATCAGGGATGCAGTGACACAGATGGGATCAATTTGGAGGTGAATGAGGAAGATAATAAATGAGAGAGGAGCTGACTGGGTGGGGCAGGGAAAGTGGCAGAGGAAGATGAGCAAAGGGCAGTGAAGAGCAGTATGGGGGACAGAGTGTGTTCTTTTCAGGTGAGTGATAATCCAGACTGACTTGGGTTAATTGCTGTTGTTGCAAGGTGAATATTGATACTGTAATATATTGTACTTACAGGATATGCTCTTTGAAAAGAACATCAAAAGATAATCGTAGTGAAAGGCCCTTTGGCTTTCCTCCAGGGATATTTTCAGTGTTCTTCAGAGGTTCAAAGTTCCTCAAGAAAGTTCTTTTGCCATGAAGTATCTGAGACTCAAATTTCTCCTCAGTAATTCCTGTCTATTTTCTGGTTTTCAAGACTCCACAAATCTCTGTGTTCAACAGCCCCTTGAGTGGGCAGAAGAAACTTATTCAATGCAGTCTGCAGTCATCTTCTCACACACTGATGTGCTCATTTGCTAGGATCTTATCCTGGGACTTGGGAGCTGAATGCAAGTGCTGGTATTAATGAATCCCAGTAGCATCAACAGAAATTCAGGTGCTGGTTGTTTTTTTAGTGGAGTATGAAATGCATCACATAGACCTTAGAAAAGGTTCTCACTTGAGAGAAGGAGGAAAAGGAGCACTTCGGAGTTCATGCTGTGAATTTTTGACAAAGAATGACTTTAAATGAACTTTTTGTAATGCATGACTTTATTTATTTTTAAAAAGGCTGCATTATTAAATTCAGTTTTATCTGTGCAAACAAACATGAATTATTTTGCTAGTTCAAGTGTCTTCTCAGTCACCCATAAATAAGAAAATGACTTGAAAGTACAATTGATCAAAAATGATGCATTGAGTTTTCCCCACAAGGAGGCCATTGAATTCCGAGTTCTGTCAGGTCATGAATTTCTCACTCATCCACAGAAAGTCTTTCTCCTTGAAATCTGCATTTCATAATAGTATCTTTGTTTTCTGCAAATGATGCAATAATTCAAATCTGTGCTCATTCAGGAAAAATAGAAATGGATTGTATGTGACATGTGATGGATTTCCAGCCTATTCAGGGGGAAGAGGTAAACAGGTCTGACAGCTGGCTTGGGGTTTTTCCTGACGAATAAGGGTCTGTCCAGTGAGTGCTATGCCAGGCAGGTGAGAAATCTTCCCAAGTGCTTTAGAAACAAACTGAGGTGATCCTGGAGCAGAACATCTGGGATGCTCTTGTCCTTTGTGTTGGCTTTTCTCTTTCAGACACCCACAGGCTTAAGATCATGCAGGCTGCACATGCGGCTCCAAGGCCACAGCTGGGCTGGTGGTGGAAGCTCTTGGAATATGGTGCTGGGGCCAAGCTGCCCCTCACCTCCCCATGGAAGGGGTGCTGGGTTGTGTCCTCTGTGTGCCTGTCAAGCTTTGGGGCTACTTGTACAGGGGCTAAGTAAGATTTGCTCAGTCACATCCAAGTGGCAACACGGGAAAGAAGAGACTTGCATCCTTGCAGTTTTGGGGCTTTTCTATCTTCAGAATGAGTTCAATTCGCATGTTGTTGACAGTTACTTATGTTTGCTTAAGAAATGGTATTGGATTATTGTTTCTCCAAATAATTTTTATTTGTGTATATATATTTATTTATTTATTTTAGCAAGATGTGCATGGAATAGGTTTGGGGTTGCCTGTGTCAGCCAACATGGGTTGGGTTTGTGTTGATTTGGCAACTTTCAAAGACGGCAGGTGACCGTGGAGTGCCCTGGCTTCTGTGCATTTCTGCCAGCCAAATTTATTGGCTAGACTGCCTTAAGAAAGCACTTACAAATACATTGCCTTTAGCAGTAAATTATCTAAATATCTTGGCAAATCACTTTGACACAGAAAGGACAGATTTCCAGACTGAAGTGTAATAGCTGCAGCCACAGTGATGACAAACCAGTGTGTGTTGCCACCTCCTTGTCCATGTTGACTGTTTTTTACACTCTGCTGTTGTAATCTGTTTTCTGTAGCATTGTCTGTGGGTGCTGGAGGCCTGGAATTAGGAGCATCAGGAGAATTTTGACAAGATCAGGTATGCAGTCATAAGCAGATTATGAAATGCTGGCTGTAAAACTGAAGCTTAATAAATGGGTCGAACTTATTCCAGTTAAGGGAGCTAATGCAGACATGCTCCCTTTCAGAGAGCCCAGCATCAATGCCATTTAACCTGCATATTACTGGGGCTGGGACAGATGCACTGAAAGTAATTTCATCTGTTTGACCTACATAGTTACACAGGGTGGAAATAATAAGAAATAAACAAGAAGAGGAGACTGCATTAGAGCAAGTCCTATTTTTGTCCTTTTTTTTTTTATTTGCCTAGTGAATACTAATGTACAAATCAAAGGCATATACTTAAAAGTGTTTTAAATAACCTCCTTATTAGGGGCTGATAAAAGGGGAAAGACTTGCCATTATGCAATACAAAAGATCGAGGTGATCTTTACATGCAGTAGAGAAAAATAAGGAGCAAAAGACTACAGTGAGCTCCCATTTCCTGAAAAAAGGAGCAAACCCTTCTGGTGCCTGTTCCAGATCTAGAGCAGGCTTTTAGTTGGTACTGAAAGATGTGGTTACAGAACTCAAAGGGGTATTTTAAAACAGTGTGAAAGAGAAATAATTATAAAGGTAACGGGATCCTTAAAAACCCAGGATAATCTGAATGTGGTTGGGTGTGTATTTAACTGTAGCATTTGTTCCCATGTGGTGGGAAGTTCATGCTCCTTGAGGGGAAGGCAGTGAGCTTTGGATGTCACCTCCTGCCTTGGGGAGTTGGCAGGCTGTCCTGCAGGTCCTGCCCAGGGCATCTGTGGGCAGGTGGCTCCAGGAGAGATGCTGAGGCAGGAGACAGATGCTGACTTAATGCTGGACATCGGTTCACTGGACTAAGGAGATTGTAAAATTCAGGGAAATGAAGGCAAGTTAAAATCTTGTGTACATGGCGTGTGCATGCACATGTGGTTTGGGAGATACACTCTCTCTTTAGTTCCAGTGGGAAAGGAGGAATTTATTCAGGGGTGAGGCCAGGTTGGATGTTGTGTGGCCATTTGGGATGTCCCAAGCCATGCAGGTGTACTGGGCTCTGCTTGTGTGCAGATGTGTGAGGAAGGAAGAGGAGAGATGCTTGGTGTTTTCCTTGTCTAGGTGGGAGTGAAGAGAGGGAGAAGAAGCCAAATAACCCAGATGCAGCTGAAACAATGAAACCTAGGAGGACTCAGCTGCTAGGCTTGTTGTTTTGGGGGGTTTGGTTTGTTTTTGTGTGTGGGGTGTGTGCTGCCATTTTTTTTTTTTTTTAAGTTTAAACTGAACTCTTGGAGAAAGCAGGGTAATGACTGTTAAAAAGGCACTGTTATAGTGTGTCTGAGGCTACTGTTATGTAACTGAATTTTGAAGAACCAAGGGGAGGAGGGGTTAATGATGCTTTTTGAATGTTATCTGCCTAGGATGCTGTGCTTTGAGAAACGAGTAGCTGAATAGAAGAATAAAGAGTCTTAATGAAAGGGATATGTTAAATAAAAGAAATAGGTCAGAAACATAAGGACTTACAGATAGTGGCAGGACAAAATCTCACCCAAAGTTAAGCTGATGAGTCCAGGGTGGACCTCTAACAAGGCAAGCAGTGGTGAGGGAGTCTCACCAAGTACCCCAGATCACAGAGAAGCTCTGCTCAGTTCTTTTATTCTGGTATTCTGCTAGGTGGAATGGCCTCCCAGGCTGTAGTATCCAGTACCTGTAGGATCTGATTTACTGATCCCTCTTGCTCTAAGGGAGAAAAAAAGATTAAATCCAATTTCAGTGTTCCCAGCCTTGTTTACTTCTCAGGTTTCTGTGATAGTGAGACTCAGCATTATGGTTCTCATGGTAGGATGCACTTATGATCTCATCGCCTTATGCAGCTTGAGTTGCTTACTCTCTTCCTGTTCTCAGGAGTACTTGCTCCCTTCCCCATGTGTCCTCTCCAGCCCTGGGGCTCATGCTTGCATTCTAGATTCCACAGCCATACTTCTGCCACTGTTTTTCTTCTGTATCCTCCCTCCCTCTTTCAGCCCGTTGCAATAGGAAATACTGCTAAAATGATGTGTCTTAAGACACCTGCTTATCCACCCTGAAGAGCACTGTGGCTAAATGTTTTTCTAGAGACTTCAAGCATTCCTGGCTTCACAAGAAGGCATTTTTCTTCCTATACAGAGAACCTCCACTGCAAGATTTTTCAGATCTCTCAGGTTTCAAAGCTAACTGCACCACTCTAAAATTACCCCATTAAATATCAATTATCATAAATCATCACAAGATGCTGTTCAGATTAAATATGCTCCTACTGGGTCTTTCTGCCTGAAAATATAACCAAGTGAGGAAATGTTAAAATGAAATGAGTTGGACGTTCCATGTTTTTTTCCTTGTTTTAACTTTGTGTCTTACCTGAGTTTCTTGTAACTGTTTACATTAGAAACCAACCAACAAGCCAAAAAAACACCAAAAAACAACTTCTGAACTTTATTGGATAAACTTAGGCTGTTGCATGTTTTCAGCCATCTCTTCCCTTCAGCATGGAGGTGACTTATTCCAGTGGGGATGGGCTTAGATCAAAGACATGTGCAGGCTGAAGGGAATCGATTAATTCTGATTCAGATTAGAAAGGCTACATTAGCCAGTTGTGTGGAAGTCTCCTTGCAGAACTGGCTGTAGTTTGGTTTAGTTTAATTCAGTTCACACTGGAAATTGATTAAGCCTACTTCAGCCTTATTCTGAGTGTTTCTACAGAAGGCTGAATTGAGGTGATTTCATTTCTGAATTGACTGAACTGGTGTTTGTATTAGTTTCTGTGACTTCCAGATCAGAGCAGAAGAGTTGCTGATAGGTGTGTGTGGTTTTAAGCTTTGCAAAACAGTGGTAATGTCTTAAAATGTAAAAGAAATTAATTTTAAGAGGTGAAGAACAAAGGAGAGAGACATTAACGTTGGGGATTTTAATTTGCTGGTGACTGTTTCACCCATCCCTAGTTGCAGAAACAATGATGACTGCATGTAATGTTTTCCAAGTGATTTCTGGGTCATTTCTCCAATTGCTTTTGGACATGACTAAGCAGTGTTTAGTCTGGTTTTACAGATACACAAATCAGAAATGATGTTTTTCCTGAAGCAAGGCTGGGCACAGATCCCAGGTTGTTGGACTTTTCAACTCGTGATAACTACCAAAACCCCGGTGTCCGCAGTAGTAACGTGCTGTTGGATGCTGAGGTACGCAGCCCAGGAGTGTTGCCTTGCTGGAACCATGGGAAGCAGGGCAGTGGTGCCACAACCTATGGACAGATCTTTACAGGAGTGTTATTTACTAGTGGTGGTCCTGTTTGTAATCTTGACAAAATTTATTGCCATAGTCCATTCTTTTCCCACCAAATGTTGTTGTTAGGGAAGTGGGATATTTTGGGTAATTCCTCTTTAATTTTTTTTTAATTATCTTTTTTTTTAGCTTTTTTTACTACAAAGTGGGAAAAATAGTGCCTGGCTTCTCCACCCCATCCCAGGTGCTTGGAAATCCAGTGATGGAAAGATGTGCTTTGGATTAGGGAGACTAATTGTTTTTTAATATAATTTCCATGCACTTATAGTGTAGAAGATGATGCTTGTAAAGCAAGTTTGAAGTCAGCAAGTCAGTTCAAGCACAGCTATTTTTCAGTAGGTAATGATACAGAATGTAGTGCATTTTAATAACTAAGATGATGTCAGCACTTAGTGGCAAACTACCGAGTTAGCACTCAAATTGTGTCTGTATCTGCTTGGAGGACACGGCCTTCTGGAGCATGGACATGATCTCTCATTCCCCTGACTGTGTGCTACCAAATAACCATGCTACAGGGCTTTCAGGTGAGCCTGGTCACATAGAACACTCCACTTTGTTGTTTTGCTTTTTGTTTAAACAAGAAGCGCCTGATCCAGATGCTATGTTGTGGAAGCTTTAGCAACATCTGCCACTTTGGCAGCCTTCTCAGACAGTTGTGTCAATGGTTTCTGAAACAGATTGGGTTTCACAATGGCTGATTTAATCTATTGGGTACTATTTTTCTTTCTGACTCATCTTTGAGTAACTTTGTGCCAGTCTGAATTGATTGTAAACCCTTGTACAGTCCACATAAACAAATCTGTGCTTGTAATGAAACAGGGCATTGACCTAAGAAATGTGTGCTGCTCATGCTCTGCAACAGAGATTTTTTGCAATTCCTTGATTACAGGTGCACATCTGACTGAAAGCAATTTCCAAGATAAATGTTACTCAGTGATTAAAAAGCAAAACCATATATATATGTAAAAAATATACCCACACATTCTTTTTTTTATTTTTAATGCACTAATAATGCAGTACCACATGTAACTCAGAAGATGTGGCTCTAATGTTCAACAGACTTCAGTGATGGACAGCAGCACAGTCTTGGCACTGAGCGGGATGCAGATTCAGGCTTCAAAATGAGCTACAAAAAGAAGGGGACTGGACCTCTTTGGCTTGAATTTTACTCTGCCTGCCTGAGTATTATAGTTTTTATTTTGCCTTAGTAGATTACTGTGTTCTGCACCAAAGTTGCCTAGGGCAAGTCTGTCTTATAGAATAAGTAAGAGGTCAGATGTTCCTCAGTTGGGATCTATATCACTGCCTCTGATTCAAGCAATCTTTAAAACAGGTGGGAAGGGGTAAATGCTTGATGTGTCAAGCCCAGGGTTGTGATTATACGTGACTGAAGTTGGTGAGTTTCTATCAGGCTGAAGGGTCTGATGCAGATGCTACTCAAACTGGTAAATATCAGACTCCTCTGCTGGGCTTTGACTCATGTTCTGCTTGTCTGTCCCGATAACCAAGTAGGGAGAGCAGAAGCTGACACTGTTCGATTGGCAGAGTTGTGCTTTTTGTGATAAGCATCTATTCTCTTGGGTGACCACTCGGCTGGCTGGTGTGGTGTTCTGTGTGCAAATTACAACACCCTTTTATTAACTACAGGTAACTGGGAAAGAAAATACAGTGGAAAATACCATAGACAAGCCAGCTGAACAAAAAGAGGACACATTTGAATGGGTGTCACTTATCTAAGACCATTAATGAGGCTGGTGTTCATAGTGGTTTGAGCAGGTCTGAAGTGAGAAAGCTTCTTTTAATCTCTGCCAATCATGTAGTGATTGTTTAATTCATTGATGAGTCATTCCAGCATCTGTTACTTTGTGGAGGTGATAATTCAGGAAAATTAAATGAATCCTTGATCCCAAGATGGCACCATTTGAGGTTCGTATCTACAGCTGGGAGGTTTGTGAGCAGATCACTGTTCTGCTTTTATGATCTTTGATGTGTGCTAGCATTTCTTCTGCTTTGCACATGAATTTAAAGAACCTTAAGAGCTCTCACTTTGGTGGTTTCGGAGATTAACGGAAGTTGCTCATACTTGCTGTGGGAGTTGGTGTTGCAGGTGTTGACAGGAGACTCCTGGTGTGACCACATCAGCCCTCCAAGGAGCATCCATCTGCTAATGGAGGACAACACAGGTGTAGCATTTTTCCTGCTGTTGTCCTGGACAGCAATTCTGCTTTATTTTATCCAAGGCAGGACTATTCACTTAGATTCTGTTTAGGTAACTTCACAGTCAGGCATTGTCTTCAGAGAAACTATAACTTACGGACTTCTGTGCATGGTGTAGAGCTCAGTTACCTTCTTACCTGACTTACATGGGAAACTAGGGTTTGTCTGGTTTTGTGATGCATCCCTGGGTTTTTCCTCCACATCCTGTGAGATTTATGTCAAAAGACTTATTTGGTGAAATCTGCTGCATTACAAGCTTTATGCTGCTCAACAGGTCAAGGTAGATAAGTGTAATATCTCCTGAAACTCTGCTTCTTCTTCCCTTAATCTTCACAGTCCTGTTTTTCATGAAGCCTGACATTTCTATATGGATGAATCCATTTCTGGAAGTTAATATGCTTGTTTAATACATAGGGGTGCGGATTTCTGATGTCTGATGCGATGTCACAGGAACACAACTGGATGCCTTTTGCATCTCATTTCAGCTAACATATATAAGCGTCTGGTTTCACAGCCACGTAAGATTAAGAACTGTCTTGGTAATACTCTTTAATTCTTCCTTACGATCAAGCTCATGCTGCTGATGTTATACAGATGCTGACTAATTTGCAATATTGTCTGAGGCAAAGATAAGTCAGAGAACATGATCTTCAAGCACTCACGAGTGTATAAGCACTGATTTTATTTTTTGTTCCAGCTTTCACATTTGTGCAGATGACTTAAAATAAAAATAAAAATTAGGGCATGTATTTTGCTTGCTGTAAATGTAAATATAAATCCTCATCAGCGACTGTGTAATCCTGCAATGTTCTCTCTTAAATTGAAACAAATAATAAATTTTGTGAATAGAGCTGAGGATTGATGGTGTCATCCTCGCAGGCAGTTTATATGTAAAGAATTTTATGTTGACTATGCAAATCAACATTGAAATAACACCAGAAGGGAGCCAAAGATAAAAGAGCCATTAAACCTTCATGTGAAAACTTGCAAATCAGCTACCTGAGCCTGCAAGTAACTTCCCCTGCCTTCCTCCATGGCAAGCAGCCTGGTCCCACGACCAGCTGTGATTTACAGAGCGGCTGAGCAGTATGCTGGGTTTTTCATTTACTCAGGGAATGAGGAACGACTCAGGAGCTTCCCAAGTGGAGCTGTCCCAAGACTTCTCCATTAAGATGGTATGTAGGTCAGTCATGTCCTTAATGTAGCATTTATACGAAATGTCCTGAAAGGGCCTTCTCAGCTAGTGAAGACAAATACAGACTAAAGGAAGCAATTCCTCTGTACTGCTGCTGCTCTGGTATATCAGTTGCTAAACAATTCCTCTTCCTGCCACCTTTACACTTGCAAATATGTGTGGTTTTCGCTTATCTCTGGCATATGCAGATTGCAGCCACCAGCCATGCCCTCTGCATTTGTACTCGGGGAAATACATCTGGCTTTGCAGTTTGACTCTGATCTTCCCTACGACTTGGTGTTTTAGAGAGCAGAGCCAAGTCCCAAGCTGGTTTTTTGATAAAAGAATTTAATCATGCCTCTGTGTCGGCAAGAGTAATTGGTGCAGGCTTTGGCTTGAAGGAGATCTGTAGCTGACTTGGGATCCAACCCTTGCCTGCTGCATCTATTAACATGTCTCAGTGTAGTATAAATCACTCTGTTTTGTTTAAAATCTTGCTTATGGTTCCAAAACAAATGATACAGCATTTAATGCACATGTAGGTTGGTCCCCTGATGATCCTTCAAGTAAATTAATCTGAAAAATAATGAAAAATACTGGGGAAAAAACCCTCAAACCTCTACATCCCAAAGCACATTTTAATGAGTCTTTCTCAAGCACAAATAGCAAAAATAAAACTCCACCCTCTCTTCTTTTTACAAGAAAAGCAACATCAAAGAAGAGGAGAAATTGTCAAGGTAATTACAGAAAGCAGTGACATTACAGAAAACAGTGACATTCTTCTCCTAAAGGAGTTTGATGAATTTTGCATTTTAGAGCATGGTCCCCGTTGAGGCTTGCGTGTGTCTGTGTGTGTACCAGCACCTCTCGCTACTCCCTGGGGCGCTTTATGTGTTTTTAACTCCAGAGTCCACGAGATGAGTTTTAGAGGAGAAGTGATGGTATTCGCTGCAGAATTAGTCCTTTCATTACTTGAAGAGCCCCGCTGTACCTGACCTGAAACTCTTGTCCTCCATGACCACCAAATGGAGATGAGCTGTTATTTTGGGCAGGAGCAGAGTGGGCTGTAAAGGAAATCAAAGTGGTTGTTGCAAATTACAGAGCTCCTGAGTATCAAAATCTGGGTTACTGTAGGTTTCAGTGCTAGGTTTGGGGTTTTTTTTACTAGCTCAGAAATTTTTTGATTGCTATGGTGCAACATCAAGGGACCTCTTCTGGGTTATTAGCCTGCTGCTTGTGGTTGGAATCTGGGGTATTTAGCAGCAGCTCACTAATATTACGTAAGCAGAAGAGGTGATGTGTCTTTTCTGAATTGCTTTCTGGGGTCATGTCTTTGGTCCTGGTGTAGCCAGGTGGCTATCTCTTGTTCAGCTGAGGAAGAACTCTCTGGGGACTCTGGAGCACAGGAGCAACATTTGCCTCCTCTGCAGGCCCTAATGTCCTTTCATAAGGACTGCATGTAGGGAAGGGATTTAGCCTTCACTGTGCTAGAGCATCCTCTGGGTTTGATGCCAGTGCATTGTTTTGTAATAACCCAATAAAGGTGTATCACTTGGGTACCCACGAGTGGGGAGGCAACATTAGACCCTCCCCCTCCTCCCCCCCAGCCTATGTGCCAGGCTAGACAAAATGGTGGCTTTTTGGTGAAAAAGGGGATGCTGGGGGTGAGGAATGATGGGACAGGACTGTTTGCCCACCAGCACGGGTGTCAGCCGCAAGAGCAGTCACTCCCCCTGTTGTGGTTTTAAGCTTTTTTGAAAGGTGTATGGTAATGGACACCTTGCATTTCTCCATCTTTCCTGTGCAAGGGTCATGGGTGGGTTTGGCAAGCATCAGACCAGGCGGGCTCCAGTAAAGGGGACAGTGGGGGATATGAGTAGGTTCATATCCTCAGTCCCGAAAGCCTTTGCCAGGTTAGTTATTCCCTAAGTGCCTGTAGTACAGGTAGGAAATTCACCCAAGATGCTGTGGAAAAACCTCTGGTGAAGTGGATGAATGGTACCATGGTACTGAACCTAAAACATGTCCCGGGCCTGACTGTGCCACTGCCATACGCCTGGGTTTAGTTTGGAAGTAATCCTTCTGCAGTTGGCAGGATTATTTGTGGAGTTAGCTGCTGTTCAGAGTAAATAAGTTATGAAATCTGGCCTGATGTTATCAAAGAGGATATTTCAAAGTCGTATTTATAGATTCACAAGTATTATCTGAATAAACGTGTCGGTCTGCATCCCACTCGCACCACAAGCCTTTGCCACTGCAGCGATAAATACAAGGCAGAAAAACCACCAAGCAGAAAATTTGCAGGTAAATGAAGATTCATTAATAGAAGTGTGATTTTTCAATAGGCCTTTTTGTATGTTGGAAATATGCTACTAATGCTGTGATTGAAATGTCCCCCGGGGGAAAAAAAAGCTGACTTTAATGGGGCAGAAATTGCATGGTGAAACCTTCTATTCTTGCCATGTTTCCAGCAGCAGCATTTCACTTATTTTGGTGTACTTTGTGCTACCCTCTTATTTTTCATGTGGAGAGCTCTTAACCAAAGCCCAAGTACCAGCAAGGGGGTAGGTCACTCTACTCAGAGCGAGTAAATCAGATGTTAGACCTTTGGTTCTCAGAGGTTGTCATTTGAAGAAGCATAATTAATGAGTCCTGGCAGGATGACTGAAAGGCAGTTTTCCAGGCTGGAAATGGTTTCTGTGGGACAAGCCTCCTGAAGTAAAATACTTAAAAACTCAGTGACTTAAAGTGAGAATGTCACACCAAATGTGGTAATATTTCTACCCTTAGTCCCACTTCTGCCTGCAAAATATAGATGCTTGTATGTTCTCATCCATCAGCTGACAGCTTCTTGCTTATGGAAATGGTGATGATTTGACACCAGACCACTTAAATTTCCTTAGTGGCTGGTTTGGAAACCTCTAGCATTTTTCACTGCTGTCCTTCCATTTTCTTAACTCTTTTTCTCAGTTAGATTCCATACTGAATCTCACTGCAGTGTATAAAAGTATGCCAAATGGGACATCATATGAGAGAAAATACGTACTAATGCTTGGTAAATTTGATGTGTATTTGGGAAAGCAAGAAAAAGTGGAGTTGCAAATAGGAGTAGCTGTAATCCCAGGATAACTTGGTGTGACTGTCTTCCTGGAGAATGTTTTTTCTTTAATAGCTTTATATATCTTTATACTTGTATCAGTAGCATTTCTGTGGTCTAGTCCGATATATAGCTTTTCCCTTCAAGACTGTGGAAGGTAAGACTTAGTTTTAGACTTGGGTGGGTTTTACATCAAACCCATAGGTATTAGGCAGTTTCTTTACTACGTATGACTGTATGTCAACATACAGAGGGCAAACAGGGTTACAGGGCCACCAGACCAGCCCAAGGTACCTGGAAGATAGAGTTGGCAATTAATACTTACTGGCAGAGGGCTAACATATAGAGGAAAACTGAATGGCTGTGGGAAAAATAAAAGTTAATGGAAGGTACTTTGGCAACTTAATCTGGAGGTTGGCTGAAATCCAAGTAGATAATAATTTGTTTTCAGCTGCAAAAGCGTACTTAGTCATTCAGATACCCTGCAGAATGTCACACCAAGCTCAGCTGGCTTAAGATAAGCAAGCAGCTCATGTCTTGAGCTGGCCCATCCAGCATATATGCAGGGCCACCACTTCAAGCAGCTCATCAGGGTGACAGACTAAGGTTTGATAGAATTTACATGGAAGTATTGACATAAAATCTTGCTTTTCCGGGACTTTTGATTTCCTATCACTATCTTCTTGTAACAATTTCAGCTTAGGCAGTCTAAGGATGTATCTCCTCCTCATCTCTGTATTTCTAGCACAATTCATTAAAGCCACTGTGACGGTTAGACGACCATCACATCTCTCCGTGTGAGTGGTATCCCCATTAAACTAATGAGAAAAGTCTGACCCAGCACTCAACATCTCCACACATAACGCAAACTTAATGAAAGTACCAACTATTTCTGTGCCTTCTGAATATGCTAAATTCTCTGGCAGTGTAATTAAATTGCTAGGCTGCAATCGTTTTGCCCTTTCTTCAAGTTCATGTCTGCATCCTTGTTCAAAAACCTTGTTGCTTTGTCGTGTGGCTTTGCCGCTGTGATACCTTTAAATGCTTGCTAGTTACGGAGATTGCCTGATCTGGGATGTGCTGGTCTCCAGGTGCTGAGGATGTGTGCATCACTTGGTCTACTCACCTAAACCTGTTTTGTTCATATGTTGTACGTGTAGAGGTGTTACTCTTGCCTGTTGAAAAACCCTAGTGGGACACTGGTAGGTACTGAAGAAAAATGCATTCTATTTGTTATTATTAGAAATAAATAATGATATATAAATTGTTTCTTTATTAAGTATTTTTCAAGTACTGATGAAACTAAGGCTCTTCCCATGTAATTTCAAGAGTTGATTTACCATAAGTGGTCATTTAATTTTGGATTTATTTTCTTTATGTAATTGTTCATTCTAATAAGTACTATATGCATGGACCCTGAAGACTTCAGTTAATAAGAAATGGAGCTCACTGTTGTACAGCTTCTACTGTAGGATTTCTAAGTCATCAGAAGTTCTCCAAAATGTGTATGGGACCTATAGTGGTAGGACATTCAGGTGCATCCTGTTCTATTTGTGTGGCTGGGCACCTGCTGGATGATGAGAAATACTGTGAAAAGAAACTCCAATTTTGTTGAACACCAGCAGAGGCTGGTGAATCTTGGGTGATTGGGAAAATGGGCAAACACCTAATGATGTGCTTGAATGGCCGTGCTCCTCCCGAGGCAGCCGAGCTCTCAGTTCAAAGAGCTATTGACAGTTCTCGGTGTGCATTGCTGTAGCCATCTAGACCCTGGACATATAGCTAAGAAAGTGTTTGGTGCTCTTAATTATTTATTAAATGATTTATAAACCCCTTTGTCCAATCCAATGTAATTAAGAAGATATGGAGGGAATTTCAAGGAACAGTCTCTCCCTTCTAATGCACCTCTTCATGCTTTATACGCCCCTTTCATTTCTGATTTCCTTGGCATCAAATTGCCCTTCACAATGGTGAATGATATTCAGTAGTGAGGGAAATGTGGCTGTTGATAGCTGAAAATAGTGTCAGGAGTGAAATATTACCCCTACTGTAATGTGTTATCTAATTATTGTAACTCACCACAAACTTTTAACTGTCTCAAATGCACTACTCTCAAATGAGCCCCAAATCAGTGCTTATCTCAGCAGTGAACTTATTTAATATAAATATACCAGGGACTGTCTTGAAGTCTGTGTGTGACTCACACATCTATTTGGAATATGGAGTATAAGTCTCTGCATTTCTTAGTTTGAACTGTGCTTTGTCAGCCATGCTATCAGATTTGAAGATTGGAAAAAGCTTTTATGCAAGAAAAAAATAAGGGTAAAAAGTGCAGGTTTTGGCAAGTAATTACTCCAGTTAGTTCAAATGAACAACAGAAAATTCTGCCATTATGACAGTAGTAGTGGAAATAAATTATTTTCACCTCTTCCAAAGCAGAATGCTTTTCCCAAAGAGCCCAGCATAATGCCTGTGTAGCTCAGAAAAGTGCAGTCATTTTGTTCTGTAGCTTTCTACCTTCTGAAGCAAGGAAGAGGGAAGGTGGCATTGCCTTTCTCCTGGGTCTAAAGATTAAACCTTTCTTTGAGAATTGAGGCAGCTCTTCCAGAATACTGTGTAGTGAAAAAACTCCCTCTAAGCAGCTTAGCCTTTAATACTGGATGGAAGGGTGATAACAGTAACCCATGATCAAAGCTGCTACCAGTCTTTCAGGGCTGTATTTACCAATCTCCCCTCACGCAAGTTACAGTTTTCCATCTGTATTTTATTTCTGTGGACTTACAAAAAGCGGGATGCATGTTTTAAATATAAAGTTTTAATTAATGCCTCCACACCCATCAGTTGAACTTGGAATTTTGTGAAGGTGTTTTTCTTCTTCTGAACATGAATTCTCTAAGAAGAGGAGGTTTTTCCTGTCATTTAATGTGGTTACAACAGCTGTCTGGTGGTGTCTGTAATGAACGCTGACAATGAGTGAAAGGAGTGCTCCCAACACTCAGCTTACCCGGAGCTGATGCAAACATCCAGTCAGCATCCAACAATCCAGCAGTTCCTGTGAACTTCCTCAGTCTGCTTTTTGAGGCCATATAAGAAGGTTTAGTTGGTGGCAAGCACCTGTTTTCTCCAAATGGTAGAAA
The DNA here is from genome assembly GCA_039877255.1 of Loriculus beryllinus. NCBI lineage: Eukaryota > Metazoa > Chordata > Aves > Psittaciformes > Psittacidae > Loriculus > Loriculus beryllinus. The sequence continues at coordinate 14,345 of JBCJKH010024669.1, read as the reverse complement.
ATATAAATTAAAAACCCAGAAATGCACTGAGGGGCTGAAAACATGCCTCCAGCCCAGGTAACTTCTCCTGTGCTTAACATGGAGGCCCATCCTTTATACTGCATTTCAAAGAATGTCTCTTTAAACTCGTGTTGTAGGGCTCCATAACTGACAGTGATCTTGCAGAAGCCCATCTGGTTAATGAGAATGTGAGGGCAAGTATATAAATAAGTGCTGTAGATGTTCTTTTACCATTGGTCTTTGAGCTTTCAGGCTCCAAGATTGTGACTCACATTTCTTAGTCTACGCTATCTTGTTTGTTATATCTTAGTATATTGCAAGTAAGCACTTCAGTAGTCCACGTGGTTCTGAGCGTACAGTACATATGCGTTGTCAGTTCATCCCTTTCAACTGGTCTTTATCAGCTGGGTTGCAGTTGCACGCAGTTGTTGATCAGCCAAGTCATTACTAATGTAGTGACTTTCACCTGGTATTTTCCTTGATCACTTTCTAGTGTGTTCTGTACACTTCCACGGTGCACAGAACTGTACCCACTCAAATGGTTATTTTTGAATGGGAACCATTAGTTAACCTTACTGTTACAGATCACATCGTTAATTTTGGTTGTTGTTACTATACTGGATATACACTCCCTTAAGATTTCGCAGACAGCAGTAGAAATATGCTCTCAGATATGCTAAAAATAAAGTTGTGACAGTCTCATGTTGATGTTTGCATCCAAAGAGCTGGTGGGACTCTCCTGGCAGGAGAGAAAGCCAGTTCAGCACAACTACTTTAAGTCAGGTCCATGCTTACAGCAGCCTCTGATCTGTTCAAATATTTTTGCAAATATTCTTTTTTACAGATAGAGGGGGAAAAAAGAAGTCTTCTATACTTTAAAATCAGGGGAAGGTCAGGGGGAATAGAAGACAAAACAAAAGATGCAGCTCTTAAAGGATAAGTTTGTAAGTAAGGATGTTTCTGATCCAGAAATGAAAAGAATAAGAATTCATTCTTCCTTCTAACTGAAAGCTGCATGAGAGTCAATGAGCATCAAAAGTCATTGTATTCTTCCTGGCTGCTCTGGATTTTGAAGCGTTTGCTGGTGAATTAGAGATTATTTTTTGTCTGTCCTGAATTTCATGCACTGTAGACATCCATACTGATGATAAACCGTCACATAATTTTTTCCCAGTTGACAAGTGCTTGAGGCAACAGCCATAGATTCATCCAATACATCATTCTTTGTAATCTGGAAGTCCACAAAGTTGCACAGACAGATAACCAGCATGGTAAGAGGCTGGATGGTTGGTTCTCACCACTCTCACTTTGTGGATCAGGTTTTCATTTCAACTGTCAAATCCCCTCTGTGCATGTGTAGGGTTTCTGCATTTTGCAAGCCTGGCTGGCAGCTCAACATCCTGCCTCAGTCTGAATTTCCTTTGATTTAAGAAATGTGATTCTGTGCACTTGAAATTAACAAAACACAATCCAAATAATTATTTTAATATGCTGGAGGTACATGCCTGTCTCTGTTAAGAGCTAATGATCCACGTTTTAGATAGTTTGAACCCAGTAACATTTACATACTCTGGAAGAAGAGGCTGGCTATGAAATGATGCAGCTTTTGTTATTTTTCGTTGTTAAGCCAAGCGGCTTCAGCTTTGTATGGAGTATTTAAATGCTACAGTTATAGTTTTAG
>JBCJKH010024667.1:7234-27510 GCA_039877255.1 Loriculus beryllinus | reverse complement strand
TGAGGTGTCCCTGCTTATGGCAGGGGGGTTGGAACTGGATGATCTCAAGGTCCTTTCCAACCCTGACTATTCTATGAGTCTATGAGGAAGCTTCCCGGTGTGCGGATGCTCCGCAGCCGGAGCTGGGGGAGGCTGCTCGGGGGAGCCCCCTGAGGCGGGCACAGCTCAGCCGGGATTAGCGGGCAGACGGACGTGCCTGGGAGGCAGTCGCCTGGCGCTGATTCCAGCAGGGATATATTTAGGAGCCCGGTTATCCCCTGCGCTTCCCTTATTTTTAGCTCCCAGGCTGCCAGGCTGGGGTGGCACACGGGGAAGGGGGGGATGGATCCATCCCTGCCTGGTGCTGCCCATTGAGGGATGGAGGGGCAGAAGGGGGGACCATGGCTCCATGTCCTGGCCGGTGCTGAGCCCCCGTGGGAAGGAAACCTCTGCTCACACTGGCTGCAAAGGAGGAGGAAGCTGGATTTACCCCCAGAAAAGCAGGAAAATGGGGTTTGATGAGCAATGGGAGCATCCCTGCCTGGTCCCTGCCCCAGACCCATCCACAAGCCCTTGCCATCACCCTGACCCCATCTCCAAGGTTGCAAACAGCCCATTTTGGCATCACCCAGCACAAAGTCCTTGAAGACCCATCTCTCTGTGGTAGCACTGACCTGGCAGCAATGCCACCAGTCTCCATCCCATCCCTCATTCCCCTTCCCTCATTCCCCCACTGCCCTCAACGCACAGGGAGCATGTCCCTTGCACATGGCTGAGCCCTCTGTCCCCATGGGCTGTCGTCAGGTGTGGAACTGGATCTCCTTGGGGTTTAAATACGCTGAAAACAGTGGAAAAACAGCAGGACAGAACCCAGGAACTCCCCCAGCCCTTGTGCCCTCCTGGATCAGCACTAACACAGAGAGGTAATAGAGAGTGAGCACCTTCCTTGTACCTCCCTGCCAGCCCAGTTCCCATCAGCTCCCACCTCTGTTCCCCCTGGATGAAGCTGGAGCGGGTCAGTTGTAGGCAGCAACACAAAATGCAGCTGCAGCCCCTGCCCATGAGCCAAGAACTAACATGTCCCAAAGGCTCACCACCACTCCAAGCCCTGATGCTACCATGGGATTCCTGACCACAACAGGGCTGAGCAGCATCCAGGGATGGCCAAATGCCTCCTTAGGTGGCATGGCCCAGGACAGCGAGGCCGGGCAGGTCAAACTCCATCACTCCATAAATCTTGGCTGGGGAAAAGCCCCAATTTGTTGATTTCTTTAAATCCCTTGACTCCAGTGGCAGGTTTCTTGTGTTCTCGAGCCTGAGGAGAGTGGCCAGGGCCATTCAGGGCCATGGGCTCCCATGGCCTCAGCTGTGGCTTGCCCTGGTTCCCTGCTGCCCATCAGAATTAGCCAGCCTGTTTGAGCAGGTTTACAATGATCATCAAATAACTCGTTCATTGACAGCACGTCAGGCTGAGAAGCCTGACTGAGGCCTCATTTGCTGATTGCTAATTAGCTTAACATTCCTAATCCCTCATTAGTGACTATGAAGTAAGCTCTGAAATATGAGGTCAGCCCTAATCAGCGTTTAAAACATAAAGCCCAATGGCACATGATGGGGGTAAGATTGGGAGTGGGGGTGGCTGTGGGCCAGCCCCGGGGGCTCCCGTGGTCAGGGGGAATGGGGCTGCACAAGCAGAGCCAGACACGATGGGTTAAACCCTGTGGGGACATCCGCACCTCACCCCAAATCTCAGCCCCCTCACTTAGTGCATGTCCCAGCTCCACATGAGATGCCCAGGTCCGTCTTCAGTCCCATTCCTTGCTGTGTCCGGTTGGATATTCCCCCTGGGCTTGCAGCATCCCTCTGCCACACCAAAACCTCTTGCTTTGCCCCCTGTAATCCGGATTTCCCAGCTGGAAAGCCCCAAATGGGGCACGTCAAAGACTGGGACCCCTCATGTCCCTAAGGACTGGCAGGAGGGATGGAGGAGCCAGCAGCCATGATAAATACCCTGAGCAATTAGGACCATGTTCCCATTCCAGGGGTCTCTGGATGGAAGGGAAACAATGGGTTTTAATGGGGTTTTAAGCTGCTATTAACCCTGGTGAGCTGAATATGTCTAAGTGGGAATGACAAGTCCAGAGTGATGCATGTGGCATCCCTGGGACAATATGCAACCCAGCACCTCTCCTAACTGCGCCCAGCGCCTGGGCTGGGGTCTGAACTCATAACGTGCTGTTCATCCGGCAGCCTGGCAGTGGGAAAACTGCCTGAGCCAGCCCGATCTCACCTGAACCGGTGTGAAATCAGAGCCATGAACTCACAGGAGCATCACCCAGTTCACCAGCACACAACAAATCCTCCCTGCTTCAGGGACATGCCCTTTGCTCAGCCTGACCCTGATGGATGCTGCTGTAAAACCTCCCATAGGATGACCTTTTCCCCCTGCCAACAGCAGCCCTCCTGCACCACACCATTTATTATCATTATTATAAAGCCCCCAAAAGGGGGGTAAATGCTTTGCATTGATGCCAAGCCCCAATTCCCCCCTCTCACAGGGCGCAGCAAGCACTGCTGCTGCTGCTGCCAGGTTTTGATGGGGTCATGTCACCATGTAGTGCATTCGACAGTAATTCCAGCTGCGGTTTCCATTTGGGAAACGTGCTCAACAGCAGCAGCCAAGCACCTGTGTGGATCGCTTTGGCTTTCCCCCTAATTCCTGTCTGAAATCCCAGGTCAACTTCAGGCAGCCTGGCTGTGGGCAGTGGGATTTCTCCCAGGGTCTGGCTCGCATGCTCTGATCCTTGGGGAAGGACTCAGATCTCAGCACTGAAGCACACTGAGCTGCCTACGTGCGTGTCATCAGCCAGGGAGAAAATGTCCCTTATTTGTTGCAGCTTAATCCTCTGGAAGAATAAACCACTGCGAATTAAGAGCAGTTTATTTCTGAGTGGGGGAACATCTCTTGGAGGGCTGCGGACTTAAAACTTAACCCGAATTAAACCTCAGCCAGTGAACTTTAACCAGTGCTAACAAGGAGAACGCTGGGGTGTTCCTGTGAAGGTATAATTTGCAAAGCTCTTGTTGCCACATCTCTGACTGTGCCTAAGGAACAGGACCAAAGCGATGCTCCTGCCTCCCTGTGTCAATGGACTCAATCAGGGGGGCACAGCCAACCCTTGCTCTGCACCAGGTCCCTGCACTGAACCCATCGGTGACCACAGGACCCGAGCTGTGCCATGGAAAGGCCGTTTTGCTCGAGGCAGCAGGAGATGTAACAGCAGCATCCTCCTGCTGCGCGGTCCCCGCTCCCATCCCTCCGCGCCGCGCATCCCTCTCGGTGTGGGCAGGAGCGTTGCTCTGCTCCCCTATGAGCCAGCGTCAGCAATGACGACCAGCGGTGCGGTGGGAGGCTGCGGGCAGAGCACTGCACATCTCCCGCGGATGGAGGCTCTGCTTCATCCCTGTGCTCGGCAGCTCCTCCGGAGCACGGAGACAAGGGATATTTTGAGCAGCAGCAGCAGCAAATGAGGCTGAGTCCAATCCCCTCAGACACGAACATCTCCCCAGCTCTTCATTTCCAAGGACAGGAATAAGCCTTTGAAGGCTTTTCCATGGGAGAGCGCACACCTGCAGATGTTAAAAGCAAAGAGCTGTTCCTGGAAAGGTTTGTGGGGTGTATTATCAAGACAGCTTAACAACTGGATACACATGGGGGCTGTGTAGCTCCTGCTGCCTTGTGGTGCTTGGCTAATCCGAGCCAAAGCCATACCTGTGCCACTGGCAGCTGCTGCCCTTTAAATGTTGTTGTGTGCACGTAATTCATACACCCATCCTCTCTTGCGTTCAGCTGTGGTCAGTCACATCCTCCATCTCGCTGCTTTCCTCTGTGCCTCAGCTCAGTTTCACGTCTTGTATGTTTTTACCCCTCCAGTCAGGGCTGACCATCAGGACCCCACATTAGCAGGGACACAGGACACTACCAGTCACAGTGGAGTACCACAGAACGGCTTGGGCTGGAAGGGACCTTCGAAGCCCATCTAATCCAGCCCCCTGCAATGAGCAGGAGCAGCTTGAACTAGATCAGGTTGCTCAGAACCACATCCAGCCTTGCCCTGAATGTCTCCAGGGACGGAGCATCCATCACCTCTCTGGACAACCTGTGACAGTGTTTTACCACCTTCATTGCAAAGAATTTCATCCTTGTCCAGCCTGAATCTCCTCTTTTAGTTTAAACCCATCACCCCTTGTCCTGTTGCAACAGGCTCTGCTGCCGTTTCTCCCCATCTTTCTTACAGGCCCCTTTAAGTACTGAAAGGCTGCAATAAGCTCTCCCTGGAGTCTCTTCTCCAAGCTGAACAACCCAAATTCTCGCTCAGCCTTTCCTCATAGGAGAGGTGCTCCATCCCAATGATCATTTTTGTGGCCTCCTCTGGACCCCCTCCAACAGATCCAAGTCTTTCCTGTGGATGCAGGACTGCAGATGGGGTCTCACCAGAGTGGAGCAGAGGGGCAGCATCACCTCCCTCAGCCTTCTGGTCACGCTCCTTTGGATGCAACCCAAGATATGATCAGCCTACTGGAATGGTAAATTTGGGCTGGAGTTTCAGAGTGGAAAGCTTTGGCTTATCCATACATCCGAAGCACAAAATCCCAAACAGCCTGGCAGATTTACTTCTCCACCTCCCACACCCAGACACCCCACAGGCTGTTCTCTGCCCCATCCAACACCCAGCTGATGCTGAAGGCATCCCCGGCGCTGCAGGAGAACGATGGGAAACCCAACAAGAGACAGACACAACTGTGAATTTATGTAAAAAAACAAAAAAAAAAACCCCAAAATTCTTTATTTTGGAGGAGGATTCAAACACCGACATGCAGGTACAACATGGATAAAAATTATTGCACCGCTATTATGTGGCAATTGTTCAAGTTTCTAAAAACACAGAAATTCCACACTTCCTCTTATCTAGCTAAGTGCTGAGTGACACAGCTTGGCGGAGCCCAGCTCAGGAGGTGCTCTCCCAGCCACCTGGATATGGTCATCGAACACAAGGGGAACACACACTTCTGTCCAATCTTCTACTAGAAGTACAGAATTATCCTTCACATCCAGTAAGGGAAAACCAGAGAAAGACTTTATCCTGCCCTCTTCTGAAGAAACAAACAGTAATAGTTAAAATACTCCGAATCACACCTTAACGCAAGTGTGGCAACCAAAACCACTGGTCACTCCTACCCCTTTCCCAGCAAGCGCTCTTTAGTACATTAGCAGCCAAAGGCCTCTGACATCCGGACCCAGGAGTGGCCGTTACAATGCTAAAGTCTAATATTTACAATAAATATCATCCGTTTCTCTTCTCTCACAACAGTAAGAGACAAAGGGAAAAGTTAACACTGAAATGAGGCACGGGGCAGGAATGCGGTGGCTGGATGAAGGAGCAGAGAAGAGCTGCAGGGGCTGGAGCCAGCTTTGGTGCTGTCACCCCAGCACATATGAAGAGCAGGAGAGCCAAGCCGACAGAAGGGAAGAAGGAAACGAAGCAGGAAAGCAGCGTATTGGGATGGTTCCATGCACGGCTCATTCATCAGACACACCACACACAACTTCTACCTCCCGCCTGTCTGAGGGTTAGCTACAGAGGCCAAGTTCTTGTCTTGCTGAATGCTTTGCTCGGGTACCACGGGTCCGATCCTGCCCTGGGGAACACATCCTCGCTCATCTCACTCAGCTTTTCCAACATCTCCTTCCCACCCGACACTTTTTACAAGCTTATTTGAGGTGTTGAAGCACTTCTGAGCAGAGCAAGGATTAAGTCTTGGTGTATCTGCCTGGTTTATTACCAGAACCTAATAGAAAGCGACTTTTTGCCAAGGTGCTCCACTAAGTTTGACAGAAGGTGGAACCTGGCACACCAAGGGGAACTGCAGGACTGACCGGACGCAGGGGATATGTGGCTTCACTAGGATGCTCTCCTGGCAATGCTGTTTGGCTTTGGCTTCCAAAAAACCATGTTTTTTTAAATTGCACCCATCACTTTCTGTACCGTAGCTACAAAAGAGGTGACTGAACACACACCTCACCTCTTCTTGGGCCAGTTCAGGCAACAGCAGCAAAAACTGTGACACAGCAAGGCTTCCAACTCCTCTTTTAATGTGTAAGAAAGGATAACTCTGCAATTCAGCACTGGAACCACCACCTGCAAAGGGAGGGAGCCATTAGTTAATACAGCTGGTACCTTCAGACCCTCATCATGGGATGAGCCAGGTTAGCCAGCCCTCTCTCCTAGGAGCAGTGGGTGGTTTTCTCATTAGGTTTTTAAAATGCAGAGCCCTTTGTGGATGCTCACAGGAGAAGCTGTGTCACTGCAAGGAGAAGGAAGAGGGGACCTGCAACCGGGGAGCAGCCAGGTCAGACCCTGTCCTTACACAGCTCTGGGCTCATTTACACAGAGACCTCCGACCTCGCTGAGGTTAGGTGCTCTCAAGACACAAGCTTGAGACTTGTCTTCGTAATTACCACAGCCTCAGGACGCTGGATCAATTTCTCACTGCTCCTGTCCATTCTATCCTGTACTGCACTGCCGATCAGGCCTTGTTTCTCAGCAGTTGTTTAAGCAGATCAAGCCACCAGGCTGAACATCAGCCAGGTAAGTACCAGATCCTGCCAAGCCTATTCCTCACTTGCCATTGCTCCGAATCAGCACAGAATGATGCTCATCAACAAGAGCGCTTTGAGAGGCCGGAGACAGCCAGGACCCTGACAAGGCAGTGGAAATATTGTGATGATTATTGCAAACCAAGTGTATACGAGTAGCCTATGAATTCCAGGGAAAAGAGCAAAGAGACAGCACAGCAGGCTCCGCTCTCAATACCGTCACAGCAAGATTTATTAACGTGTTATCTGGGAGCGTTGAGGCTTTGGTTAGTGTATTAACAACACCATACATGTTCACACAGACACGCAGAGTAAACACTCTTTTAAACATGTTAAAAAAGAAAAGTCCAAACCAAAACTTGGTCCAGAAATGAAATCCAAGCAGCCAAAATCAAGTATATGATGGGGCGAGGGGGGAAACAATAGTTATACAGAAAGAAGCAGGGTGAGATTCCAGAGATTTTTGTGATTTGTGGATTGAGCTGAAATCAAGTTGAAAGAGTTGGAGGAAATCTATTCCTATATAAAAACATATCTGCACTTAGGGGAAAGCAAAACAAAACTTCAAGTTCAGAAAAAGCCAAGACACTGAAGAAGGCAGCGGTGTAATGAGATCAGACCAACAGAGGCAGGTTTTAGCTTGAAATACCGTTGCACAGTCATTCTGCTTCTAACAGCATAAGCCAGTGAGCAGTATACTAGAGCTTGTGGGTGATCCGCAGGGAGATACACTCAGACAAGACTAGAATAAAAGCTGAGCACAATCTGGGACAAATGATGGGAGTGTTCACTGAGAGGAACCTTTAACTGGATGAAGAAATGGCTTTACAGTGCTATAGGTATCACCACTCGACACGTTTACTGGTGTATGATTATTGATCTAATCCCCAGCAAAGAGCACTGTTATCCAGAGTTGGTCACACTTAAAGCAAAGCAATGTCTAAACCTAAGAGCAGAGTAATTTTCTTAATGGAAAGTGACCTCAGCAGTGGAAATGATCTAGCTATCAAAGCTGAAATCTTAAAATATCCCATGTGTTTTGAAGTCTGCTTGCAGCTTGTCCACAGAACTCGAGGAATCCGAACTCTTCAGAGGATTCTTTTGTTTTTAAAACGGGCAGATTCGGAAAACTCAGCCAGTTTCTCAAGCCCCAATTCAGAAATGTTAAGGAACACCTTAGAATCCCTACCTATTTAGACTCACCAAGAGAAGGAAAAGTCTCAAAGGCCATTTATCATCGAGATAACTTTGCCTGACACGTACTGGAGAACATGCGACTATAGAGCTCTCTACTTTAAAACCAACCTACAAGGCACCCCTTTCCTGGGGTCATTTATTCTGAGGCAGGGCAAGTTGGGAATTGAAGCCAGAGAAAGAAAGAGAAAACATCACTAAAATTATAAAAACAGAGGGAAAAGTTGCCAAGTGTCTCATAAATGATAAGTAAAAACAATCCCCCCCCAAACAGCTTACGGTTTGGAGATTTCTCTTTTGGATAATTCCATTGAAAACTACTTTTACTGGATTTAAAGAGCAGACAAGGATCTCTCTGCGTCTGACCCCTCCAGCCAAGTTCCTTGCTTCTGGATCCTCTAAGGACTGTGATGCACATGGTGACAAAGAGCTCTCACTTGCACCGAAGAGGGTTTGCAGCTCCAGAACAACTTGTGGACGAGATTAGTTTCTTCTCCTTGTCCAAGGACATCAGACTGTAAATTCAAAGACCAAACCTGAAATTTGTGAATTTCAATGGCATTTCAAAGAGAAAACTGAAAGGCAGAAGTTTAAAAGTAAGCTGCCTTTTTTTGTACTGAGAACTTTTGGGATCTCAAATAAATGCGGCATTAGAGGGAAGAGCACAACAGGCCCTAAACTCAGGCAAAATAAAAAGGTTTGGAAGGGGAAAAAGTAAATGAAATGAAACAAACTGTTTCTTAAGCCCTGTTTTAAAGATACCCTGTTCTAAAGAGACCTCAAATGGCAAGCATTACTGTGTACAAAAATAGAATAGCAAGGATGAAAAAACACAAAAAACAGTATGAAAAAAACCCTCCCAAAAATAGATGTACACAAGTTCTATTTTATATTAGTGTATATTACAAAATTCAAACATGCAGTCTCTATTTTGAATGTAGAATGCTCCAGTCCACTAGTACCAGGGATGCTGCTATGTTTTCTTTACAGCATCATCGTGTGACAGGGGAAAGTCTTGTATTTTTAACTGGTTTCCAACCTCTTTGCTTTTCGCTTGTGCCACAGTCCCTTCTTTTGAGGGCCTCGTGCTGCCATCTGGCAGAGGAGAGGCTCTCAGAGCTGCTTGTCCAAGAGCATGAGACAGCTCTTTCGATGGAGTGATTTTGCAGCTGCCTTCCAACACTTCAGGTGCTTCAGCACTGCAAAAAGTCGCCTCCTTTTTTGCCACCACGGGACACGTTGCCTCCCAGGGCTTGGCTGAGGGTAACGACTGTGGGCAGGACCCGCTCCTTGCAGTCAGACTGTCTGTGCTAGATAGTTTGGTTTTCTCTTGACACGCTCCTGCTTGTGAAGTTTCCTGTCTTTGTTGTTTCAAATCCCTCTCTTCTTTACAGGAGGCACCCAAATGGGGGAAATCCTTTCTCTTTTCCACCTCCCCAGAACCAGACATACTGAGCTTCAAAGGGCCCAACACACTCTGAGCTAGCGGCACTAACTGAGACACAGAGAGAGCTCTTTCGATAGCGCCGGGGATGAGGAGCGTGGAGGATACAGGACCTGCTGGGCTGGTTTTGCTGGCGCTTGGAACACTCTCTGCCTGGGACGAGCTGGGCTGCTTTTCAGCACAAGGACTTTTTTGGGACACCTCACTTGGGCTTCTAGGAGACAGGAACGAGGGGCTGGGCTGTTCTGCAGGCTGAAGGGTCTCCTTGCGATCCTTCTCGCTGCGGTCCACGGGGCTTACTGAGAGAGGAGCGCTCACGCTTGCCGCGCACCACGAAGAAAGTGCCAGCAGAGGTTTAGAGTCCTGTTTCTTCTGGCTGCTTTCTGTTAGCAAAGGGACTTTCTGGTCAAGCTTACTACCTGAGGCCCCTGAAGAGTCACCTTCTTCAAGTTCCAGGAGTTTGATAGATGGGCACTGTATACGTTCTGTCCGATCTATTGGTTTTTGAGTACTTGTACTTCTCCCTAAGTCTTTGATTGCTTCAGAAGGTTTCTCTTTTGGACCAAAACACTCAGAAGTTTTGTTTTCTGGCAATTTTTGTTCCTTTGCAGTTGTTTCTGGTCTAAGTAATGGCTTTTCTGAATCAGCTAATTTTTGTGGAGAAGTTCTTGGGAGGACCCCTGATGGGGAAGGCTGCACAGTGATTTGCAGTGGCTCTGAAACAGGCTTGGCTTGTTGATTGTTTCTCTTCTGTAAATCTTCTGTACCTTTTGGGTCTTCAGGTAGAAAGGCGTCATCTTCAATACTATCCTTACTTTCCAATTTAGACGAAAACTTATTATCCTCATTAAAAGAATCCGAGCCTTGGTCTCCACTGTCCGGGGGCTTGTCGAGTCTTCTCCCATCCTGGCTATCTTCTGAACCATCATCCGTTTCATCTTCGGAAGAGTCCACTTCTCTGATGGCCTCTTGCTTTTGCAGAGACTCTCTCCTCTCCACCCTGTCCTGTCGGATAGCACCCAACTTCCGTGAACCCGGCTTCTGCAACATCCCTTTTTCCGCTAGCCCAAGTTTGCCGCCTGTTGTTTCATTCGCAGATTCCTGTAAGCTCTGGAGGCTGGGGTCCCTCTGTAGCATCTCCTTCTTAAATTCAGAGTGCGAGATATCCAAGCTATGCTTACGCGAGGAAGCCAGCTTCTTCTCAGAAGAGGACAGCGAGGCAGCCAGTTTCTCGGCTGACTGAACTCTCTTTAGCAAAGGAGACCTAGGGGGTTCAGCACTTTTGGGGCGAGAAATCTGCCTCACCAGTGGTGGAGAGGAGTGCAGCTTCACTGGAAAAGTCTGAATAATACTGGAGCTGCCAACTGAGTGTCCTGGTAAAGGAGATGGGGAACGCTGAGGCGATGTGGACTGTGGGGTTGGTGATGGAGTGTGAGCTAGTGGTGACAGAGGGATGTTTCCTGCAGATTTACGCCTTGGAGATCTGTACTGCCTTTGAAGCTTTGGTGCTAGTCCATGCAGAGAGCTGGGGCGGATGTGTCCAGAGCTGGCTGGAGAATTGGGAACACTGGAACTGGGAGAGCTGCTCTGGGAAGAATTGCCACCAACTTAAAAGAGAGGAGAGAGAAAAAAAAGAAAGACTTAAGAACATTAATATATATCTGACCACTAAAACACGCTATTGAGAATAAGACATGCAAAATCAAGACAAAATGCCACATTACCACAAAGCACTGCTGCAATATTACAAGGTAATACTGCATGGCTTCTGATGGAAAAATCCCATCACTGTCACACAACACCAGGATATAGTAAGAAACACTCTGCTACCAGAATGTTTTTCCTGAAAGATTTCCTCCATGCAGATAAACCAAGTATTCCATTGCTATTCTCAAGACATGAATCTCTTTATTCCACCAGCTGATTCAATTTTCAAATACAATTTTGCCACATTGTTTTGATTTCTTTTCTCTAATACAGAAAATGTGTCAAACTGCTGCAAAACCACTGCAACTTACAACAGACATTTGCATCAAAGTGAAAGGACGGTGAAAGGATGTTCTTGCACAGCAAATGCATTCTTAAAAGGATGTATGGATTTTCATTTTTAAGTGAATCAATGAAAAAGAATACATCCGTCCTTAAGGTAATCGACATCACAGCTGTTGTTTCACTTCACAAACAGACCTAATACCTGCTGCTGTGTATTTTGCTTCAAAAATTAATCAATAAGCACAAATCTCCTCCAAGGTTTATCTGTCTGTGGGGATGTTTTGGGTTTGGTTTGCTTTGTTTCCTTCTTTACCTGAGTGCACAGACTCGGGAGTGGATCTGTAACTCTGCGTTGGTGACCGAGGAGACAGGTTGTGAGTTGGAGAGCCAGGCACGCTTTCTCCAGAAGACAGAGAGCGGTTTAGTGAAGATAAACTCCGGCTGGTGTGAAGCAGTGACGCTTGTTTAGTGATCTTCCTCAGCAAAGAACTCTTCTTCTTACTGTGGAAGAGCATTCAGAAGTCATTTACAAGCCCAAATGATTTATTTACCTTTATTGGCACATTTCAGTCAATTTGACGGTAAAATTAAAGAGAAAAAGAAAACAAAAAGAACTGAAAGATGTATCAGCTGATATATATTATCTGAAAATTGATTTGACAAGATCTCTCTTACATTATGTTGGTTATCACTTAATTTTCAAGGAGAAACATCAAAACAAACCTTTCCTGACCATCCTTAGTTTTGCTCTTCTTGTTCCTACGAGCCATCTTGGATTTGTAACTGGCTTTTCGGGCTGGACCAACTTTGATGGATGTGTTCTCAAATGGTGTGGTGGAGATGGACACTTTATTTCCACTCTGTCAGAAACAAGACACAGAGACATCGCTTAAAGCATTGCTGCTTGAAGCAGATCGGCAGGCTAAGCAGGTAGGCTGCTAGTTTATTGCTGCCTGCTATTTTGTAATCCTCTGTCAAACTCCATTTTCCCCTTTGCATATCCAGCTATCATTTATTAAGGAATTGCTGAGAGAGCCCTCTTTAGTCAGGCTTTCACAAATGATTAGCTCAGACCCCAGCTGGTAGGTAAAGCTTCCCAGAGCACACAGAACAGAGCATCTGATCTCTCCCATTGAGATCCCAACTGCCTTAATTTAAGACTTGTAATACTTGGAAACTTGAACAAAGTGATATTCTGTCACCAATCCTATTCCCAGTGCTCTGGCTGATGGCAGATGTGAGCATATCAGGCATCTATCATGCTGAATCTGCAACACAGAGCCTGGCTTGTCTCATCTTAAAAAAAAAAAAAAAGGAAAAAAAAGGAAAAAATTAATCCTTATAAAAAAATAATTTTTATTGCTCCTCTATTTGCAGTCCTGAAGACTTCTGCCTTTTGGAACAGTCCAAACCTTTGGGTTTTATTTCTGTAAATGGATACAGCTCAGAGAAGGTATGAAAACACAAGTCATTTAAATGGATAATTTAAGGCCAACCATTACAAAGCTGCTTTTAAATACCAGTAGGTGCTGTGTGCATACTTGTATTTCAGACAATGCCAATTAGGTACCTACAATGTTTTAAACAAGCTGGCTTGTTTTTTCCAAGATATAACAGTGCTGAGTCCTTACCTTCAGAATCAGCTCCACCACTTCTGTGTGCACCAGTCCATTGACTGGCTCCCCATTGACGTGGGTTATTAGATCCCCTTCACGCAGACCTGCTTCATGGGCTGGGCCGCCTTCCTCCACGTGCTGGCAACAAGAAGGGGATGGCTGATTTGAGAAATGGAATGTACAAGACTGCTGACCACATCAGACTCAAAATCCATCCATCTCATCTCTGCTGCAGCCAGCACCAGCTGCTTCAAAGAAGGGTGAAAGAAACCATGGACTGGCACAGCCAAGCACAATAATCTGCGCTCTTCCACTCCTCCCCCAGCACCCTGCCAGTCTTCTCCCAGTCCATCCATCCAGGATGGTTAAGCTGAGCAAGAGACCAGCTCCTCTCAAAGAAAAGGCTTAACACACTTTCAAATATTTCCAGCACTCGGGAACATTAACTAGATACTCTTGATATCCAGACAAGCATTCAATCTGTTTCAATTCGTCTGTCATCTCAAATCCAGCATCCTTCCATGGACATGCTGGAACCCAAGGCAGCCAACAGTCTTTTAAATAAGGCTCTGTGTCAGGTGTTTAGGGTTTGCATCTCATCCCAAATACTGCTTCTTTTTCCACTTTCCATTCTTTATTAACCTGTTCAACATCATATCTTTCCCCCCATAAACACAATGCCTTTCCCCATCAGAAGAGTAAGCCTTCTTTAGAGTGAGGACACAGATATGCTTGAGAATACAACTCTCCCTCTAACCAGAAAGACTACAAATCAGTATCTTGGTAAACTCAGCATTTTTCAAGGAAAGCAAAGAGAAGCAAGGAAAAAAATGCAGCTTCCATTATTTTCTAGGTAAGAATGAGTGTTAAATAATGATCAAAGCATATGAAGTCCAAATTGTCTAACGAACACAGAGATGTAAGGAGAAAAATGAATAACCTCTATCCTGACTCCATTCTCCCTAACTACACAATATAAACAACACTGCTTTGGGGAACGGATCCTTCCTAGAAGTCACACGACTCCATTCTCCCTAACTACACAAAATAAACAACACTGCTTTGGGGAATGGATCCTTCCTAGAAGTCATAGAGGTTAACAAAAAAGGAACACAGATATCAAGTACCAGACTTAATGGGAAGGAAGAGATACAGACATGGAAACCAGACCTTTCAGCACAGCACAACACTAAGCCAAGAGCTGAATCCCTAGGCAATCAACATAGCAACAGTGATGCTTTAAGGCTTGTAATCAATTCCAAGCGACTGCTTGGAAAACCCCAGCAGACCAAAGTGATCAGACACTGGCTATAATCATCAACATAGGTCTGAATAAATTAGCTGTGAGTGGCCCTCATGCAACAACCCCAATTAGGAGAAAGAGGGTATGTACACAGAAACATGCTTTAAAGTATGTGCTACAGGTGAAAGAAGGTGGATTCATGTAACCAGGGAAGAAAGGAGGAAAGAAAGGTTGCTGTGGTGGGCTTGAAAACTGATACAGGTAAAACCCAAAGTTATTATTTATTTTGGAAGGGTTTCTCCCACCCCAAAAAGAAAACAGGGTGTCAAAATACAACTTACAAAGATAAATCCCACACCCCTGGCTAAATGCATTTCTGGCCCTGAGGGTACTCATTTTTAGAAGAGCAGAGACATACCCAGACCATGTGATGCACAGTGTAGATATCACTGTCACCCATATAGACGCGAATGGCACGGAGAGTGAAACCGTATTTCTTTCCAGCCCGATGGATGATGATTGGTGGTTTCAGGTTTGCGATAGCAGGAGAAAAGTCGCGGCTGGGTGAGGAGTCCCTCGAAGATGGGTTGGAGGACAGAGAATGAGGTGACATTGGACTGGCCAATGGAGAACACGTGTGGTGATCTACAGTGATGACACAAAGGTGGGCAAAAATTAGGGAAGCAAGCCTCCAAAAGAGAGAAAATTCTTGTTAGAGAACAGCTAAGAAAAAAAACCTCTCCCAGTGCTCTTAAAGCTGCTGGTCTTCACCACAGCTGGGTTTGCCTGCAGCTTCAACTAATTCATGCTTTGAAATATGAAAATCATATGAAAATCAACCATGTTCCCAAAAAGCACATTTGGACTTGTGTATTTAATAGAGCAGCATTGCTTGCCTAGGCTTACGGTTGGGTCATAGTGTTTACTTCTCTTTCACGGATTTACAACCCATCATAAACATCTGCTCTAGGCACAATCCTGGAACACTCCGTTTTCAAGGTTATAACATATTGTCCTTCTCCAAATGACCTAGATCTTGGTGCAAGCTATATGTTGGAGCTGAGATGAACCAAGATCAGTTAGTATTCACACAAAAAATCAGTAGGCAGTCAGACAACAGCTACATCCAGGTAGTTTTGACAGTGCTTTAAATTCACTGCTCTTAAAAATTAGCTACTACAGGAACTCTGTTACTGAAAAAACACCACAAATGCATTTTAGAGTGCGTTTCCCAGCTGAACAGCCAAGGGCTGGGCTATCGGCTAAACTATCTCTCCCTGCTTGCTTGTGGAACAACATCCACTTTGAAAAACAGAAAGCAAATACAGAACTCTTGTTTTAAAGTGAAGCTGGTCCACATCAGTAAAATCAACCCAAAGAGCAGGAATACTAAATGCAGCTGTAAAAGATAATCTCTAATCCATTAAGAAACACCTGCTGAATTGCCCAGCACATATTTACCTGGCAGACGACAGCAGCTCTGGAGGAAGCTTTACTGGGTGATTAAATACACATTTTAGAGATTTTCATGAGGGAGTTTGTAGTTTGAAAAGCAACCAATGCCCAAACCACAAGAAACGTAATGTGCATCACCATGACAGTGCCAAGAAGCAGTTGCATACCTGCCTCCAGCTCCTCATCTGAGAGGGCAAGGCACTGCTCTGCCAGCAGGTTCTGCTGGGTTGGTGCTCATGAGCAAGCTGTAATTCCCTCTTCCCACCTAGGCAGGAACAGGCACAGTCCTGGAAATACAGCATGGTCTTATTCCTTGGAAAAAAGGACAAAGTCCTTGTAGGGAAAGCCTCCTGCTGAACCGGTCAGTCACAGCTTGGCATGGTTGGGCTCACTAGAATTTACCACCTGACATGAGGAATTGTCAAGAACTGGCTCTGCTTGGAGACAGAGCCGGGCCAAGGAGGTGAGCTATTCAGCAATGACTCAACTTTGTGAGTCACTCACACTACTGAATTCTTAAACACTTAATCTCAAACAAGTTACCTGGAGTTACTGAAACTTCCTGGTGCATGAATGCACCAGACACCTTCAGTTCCCACACAGCACTGTAGTTAGCATGTGACCCCCCAAAACAGAACTCTGAGGGTTAAAATTGTCCCATGTCTCTACACCTCCTTGCTGCACCATTGTCTAGAGACCAGCTAGGAGCCAATTTAAACAAAACTAGGGAGAGAATAAGGCCCAGTTGCCATTTGTAGAAGCTGCAGTCAGACCACACACACAATGCTCCTGTCTGTGGCAAAGCAGTACTCATTATCCTGCTGAGTAGTAAGTATTAAACCAACTGTAAAAGTTAGATCTCTCCCCTCCTGCCAGCCAGGGCATTATTCCAGAAGAGCAAATGGGGAGGCTCTGTCTGCACACCTTTTGTTCAGTGCTTGCAGATTCTGACAATGCCTCACCCGAGGCATTCCTTACCTGAGGGAATCAGGAGAGACAAGGCAGTAGCGGATGCTGATTTAATCACTTTATTGATAGGTCTTGAGGTACGTTTCTCCCCTGATTCCCCAGAGAGCAACCTGTGTCGTGCCCGCCGCACTGCCAAATCGCTGATGGCTTTTGGAGTGGTAAAGTCTGGGCCTTCATTGCTATTACTGCGAGCTCGTGGATCAGAGAAATCTGCAGTGCTCCCAGCTACAGTTTAAATTAAAACAGATTAGAACCACAGGGAATTCCTAACAGTCTATTCCCCTACAGGCAAAATACATTAAATCAAAGTCATGTTTACATGAAGTCCAAGAGTAAATTTTCCTAAGAAGAAACCCCAGGGCTTGAATTTTTATTTACAGAAATGGTGTTATTCTGAATACAGAAAATTAGCAGCTTCTGTGCTGTTGGAAAAGCTCGCTAATGAAATCACATTGCTGAGTAGCAGTTACATGAATCTGAAAGCTGTGGTGCAGTTCTGCAGGCAAGTCATTTCAATGGGATCGTTCACAGATGAAAACAGCTTTATGGGAAGTGCTCCAGTTTTACAACCAGCAAGAACTGTCAATCTTTAAGTTAAAACTGCCTGTAGTAGAAGAGCTAGGTTCTACTGGAGCTCCACATGAAAAATCCATTTTAAGAGAATATTAAAGTACTAAAATCGGAGAAAGTAAAAATGTAGATTGCAAAGACAACCTTAATTTGCCCCCTTCTGTGCACCACTGCAATTTAGCCTTAAATTACTTAACCTGCTATAATTATATATAAAATGCAAAATAAGCTTGAAAATCAGACTGGGCATGTAACAATGCTGAGGGCTGAGGGTGCTGTACTCAAGCTCATTGCCTCAGCTCCCCATCTGATGCCTTCAAGGGGCTCTGTGAAAATACATTAATTAGAATTTACAAGGTGCTTAGAAATGAAAGTGATGAGCATCACAGCAAGTCCACAAGGGAAATTAATCATTCTGTCTTCAAAAGCAAATTTTAAGCAGCGTGCAATAAATAAAGCCTTAGGGCCACATTTTGAGCAATGAGGACAGAACAAAACATTGATCATCGTTATTTAAGTGGGCACCACTGCTCTGCATACTAAGTCAAGCAGGAAGTACCATGAAAATAAAAATTCGAAGCACCATTCCCATAGACCTCAGCATGAGATGCCTGTTCCACTTTAACAGTCACAGAGCTTCAAATAAGGCTCCCAGACAATGAAGAACCCAGAATCGGAGGCTGCATGTGAAAAGGCTATGATAAACGTTAGCAGAGCACTTCAAGACAGTGACAGGAATTAAATCCTTTCTTGCAATTCCCTGCCTCTGACTTAACTGTGCAGACTGGGGACACTGGAGCAATGGTATCCCTGAATCCCAGATTAAAGACTGCTCTAATGCATTAGGCTCAGAGGAGCAGCTGCCCAGGGAAGCTTTGTTTTTTGTCTATTTCAACTTGTAGATACTTGCATTTGTAATGAAGGTGTTCTCACAATTTTTAGTAGCATGTTTCTGGTCTTTTAGTATGAAATTGAGAAAGTAAGGTTCCCCTATGGCACCTGTGTCATCCAAGTATGTAGTAGCTTACTTCCTTCACTCCTACACCTCCTCTCATGGGTTAATGGAGTACATGATGGAAGCACTGGGCCTGTTCTGGAAGGATGAGCCAAAGAGGAAAATGGGACAATTTTGAAGGAAATTCACAGACTGGATTGCAGAAGAGGAATAATGAGATGTGGGGTTCTTTGGCTTTAGTCTGGAGGGGAATATCCTCTAAGGCATTTCCACCTTCTGCCATCACATCTGCTCAGTGCCTACCAACTTGTTTCTTATTTTCTTACCCAGCTAAACCTTGTTCTTTAACACTACCATCTAGTTCTTCCCCGAAATATGCCTTCCTTCTCAAATATAAGCATAGAATCATAGAATGGTTTGGACTGGAAAGGACCTTAAGATCATCCAGTTCCAATCCCCTGCCATGGGCAGGGACACCTCACACTAAACCATGCCTCCCAAGCTCTGTCCAGCCTGGCCTTGAACACTGCCAGGGATGGAGCATTCACAGCTTCCCTGGGCAACCCATTCCAGTGCCTCAGCACCCTCACAGGAAAGGATTTCTTCCTTATCTCCAATCTAAACCTCCCCTGTTTCAGTTTGAACCCATCACCCCTTGTCCTATCACTGCAGTCTCTAATGAAGAGTCCCTCTCCAAATGACTTAAAACCTCCTGTTTTCTTAAGACTTCTCTCTCCTTAATGAATTTACTGTGAGTTAAAAGTACTTTTCATGTTTTGATGTCTCTGCTTTTTATAGCTGTTGGATGAGCTGCCAATGATATACAGTTGTTGTGTGTTTGTCTACTGCCTGTAAGTACTTGTTATTTCTTTCTGAATATTAATAAAGTAGTAACCATTTAGTATCTGTGAAGCCCAGTGTGGTGTCTAGTGAGGCTGACTCTGAAGCTTCTGCTGCTTTCAGTGAGATCTCTGTTTTGCAGGGTTATGATTTAGCCATTGGAGCACCAGGTTGGCCTCAGTCCTAGTTCTTGTTCATTTAGTGATGTTTCACCAGTATTTATTTAATAGGAAAAAGAAATACTTCTTAAAGACTTTCTGTAGTATACAACCAGAGCTCAGCCTTACTTGCTATGTGAGCAGCAGCCCTAATAAATCAACTTCAGTAACACCTCCAAAATGAATGGATTTGAGCTGTATTTCTGTGCTGTAGTCTAATTCCAAATGCAAATCTCAGATTTCTGGTTAAACCTGCTCTCCACTCATGTGGAAAATTAAAGAAGAAAGAGTTTTATGAGGAGCTGAGTGCGTATTTTGAGCAGAGTGTCTTGGACCGTGCATGACAGCTTAATGCAGTGCCAAGACGTTTTCTCCCATTTCATTTTGGGAGCACTGTAGCATTTGGCAACTGCAAAGATACCGTAAGTTGGCTTTTTCCTGCCTGTTGCTGCAAGGCCTGGATTTGGCATCATTTGTTCTGTCACTCAGAAAATCCAACCATAAATCAAGTTGTTGCAGACAAAAACAGAGGGAAAAAATAGTCTTTTTCTGCTTTTGAACATAGCAAATAACAGCCATTGAATACTGGGGCATCTTCGGGAGCCGGCAATGGTGATGGGATACTGTAGGATTAAACCCACATCTGTGGAACTCCCCATCAGTTTGTGATTTATACATTAGTATGGTTTGTGCAAAGTCTGGATCAGAATTGTAATGCCTCTGTTAGTGGAAATACTTCCATTGCAGCTCCTTGTTGCCTTGAAATTGCCTTTGCATTTATTTTGTCTGGTTTGAATGTGACTGGGGAAAAGGATGAGAAGTGGCCATAAAAATCTGTTAGAATAAGAAAATCCTGCTTATTTTGTGCAATGGTTACTCTGTTATCTTCAAAAGCACTGAAGTCTGTTACTGCATTCATGGCTCTAATAAGATTCTGTGTAAGTATGTCTGGTCGTAATTAAAATGTTGTGAAAATGAGCTCATGTTTAGTTGAGGGCACCTTTAGTAATCGTTTTGTTTGCTTTGAAGGTAGGTGAAGGGATGGTTCTGCACAGGACATTCCCTTGTACATAGAATTTCAGCCTGGTTTGTGTTGGAAGGGACCTTAAAGCTCCTCCAGCTCCAGCCCTTCCACTGGAGCAGCTTGCTCCAAGCCCCTGTGTCCAACCTGGCCTTGAACACTGCCAGGGATGGGGCAGCCAC
>JBCJKH010024663.1:40020-56046 GCA_039877255.1 Loriculus beryllinus | reverse complement strand
TGGAGACCTCATAGCAGCCTTCCAGTATCTGAAGGGGGCCTACAGGGATGCTGAGGAGGGACTCTTCATTAGGGACTATAGCGATAGGACAAGGGGTAATGGGTTAAAATAGGGGAAGTTCAGGTTAAATATAAGGAGTAAGTTCTTTACTGTGAGGGTGGTGACGCACTAGAATTGGTTGCCCAGGGAAGTTGTGAATGCTCCATCCCTGATAGTGTTCAAGGCCAGGCTGGATGGACTCCTGGGTGACATGGCTTAGTGTGAGGTGTCCCTGCCCATGGCAGGGGGTTGAAACTTGATGATCTTAAGGCCCTTTCCAACCCAAAGCATTCTATGATTCTATGGTGAAGCTCAATAGGCTCCACTTCTACAATAAAATACACATCAATACTTTGGAGTAACTAACAAAGGCAGTAATATTACTCTGTTGCAAACATAAAACAAGTCTTAGGCTCCATCAACACAATATGTTTCATAACTGAATTACAACTTTGTCCCCATGCTAGTTCTGTTCTGTCTCTAAAAAAAAAAAAATGAAAATTGAATTTCTAAAATACAATTATTTTAATGTCTCTGGTACAAAGACAGAAATGCCACATCAATAAAAATCAATTAAGACAGAGCAAAAGACAATTACTCTCCAGTGAAGAACTCATAAACCACAAAATCAGACCACAATATTATTTTCAAGCAATAAAATTCTCCAAAATGAGGATACTGCAAGTGCTAAGGATGTACTGAACCTTTACTGATGCTAAATACTTTGTCTTGAAAACACTAATTGCCTTTTTCATCAATCATAGGGACAGAGAGAAAAAGACTGCTGAATCATACCTAATGCAAAATGCATTGCTGTGTCATATTTAATGTCAAATGCATTGCATGTAGATATCATAAGGAAACCAACACCAAGTCTTGCATACCAGCTAAATGTTTTCCTATTTATTTTTTAAAATATAGCATAAGATGTATTTAATTTTTCTGTACAACTCTATGGATGTCATTCTGTTTGTGACAGGCCAGGCAAAAGTATCAGTCTCATGCTATCACTGCAACCTAAATGAGTCTTCCTGCTGCCTAAAAGTTAGATGTCTTCCATCAGCTGTCTCTGCACCTAAACACTTGTTACAGGACAGTTCAGTTTACAGAAGCTTAAAATGAGAATTGTCAGGAAATCCGTGTGCCTTAATTTGCCTTCTTTAAAATGATTTTTAATACCAACTAGAGGAAACAGCAAGCTACAGACAAGCACTGAAGCCACTGTGAAATTCCAGCCACACTGAAAGAACTTTTCCAAGCCACTAAAGGCATTAACTTTATTGGAAAAAAAGGAGCATAAAGAAAATGTCAGAGCAAGTTTATTTACTACACTGAAAATTTTTACTTCATGCTAACAAATGAAGGTGTAATACCAAGATAGAGATTCAGGGAAGAGCTCCTGAGAGATAAACTCATTGCTTTGCTACCACTAAAGGATCAGACATAACGAAAATGCAATTACAGATTATGAGAAGAACTGTTTCTCCCTTTTGCCTCTAGCCATAGCCACTGTTTTGTATCTTAACCATTCACCACAGTGGCAGCTGCAACACCAAGCCCAGACAACCAAGGATCTGGCAGAAGAAAAAGGGACCAAGGTATTTGGACAGTTCCTGACATTTACTGGGAAGCCCAGAAGAGCTTCCTGCTTTGACTCAGTAAGAGTTTTCTCCTGGGGCTGGTTGTAAAAAAAGGTGTTCCAAGCAGTTCTAATTCTGTGAGTCAGCATAAAGTTTAAATTCAGTATCCTCCAATTGTGTAAAGTTGCCAGGCTTCTTTTATTAACCTTCAACCCCAACTTACATATAGAACTTGAAATGTCCTACTTTTGAAAACAAGTGAGCCACACCTCAGATGTTCTTGGCTAAAGCAGGCATTTCTATTTGGTGCTTTCAAAACAAAAGGCTAGCAATTACTAAAGCAACTTGCTCATCTTCACTTAGTATTTGAATGGCAGAATCTGTTGATAAAACTCTACAGTTTGTCTTAGCTCATACATGCTAACTTTTGCAAAGGTGGCAAGATTAAGTGGTTTTTCCCTTACATAAAGGGCATAGCTAATTCCCAGCCCACAATCCTCTGAAAGGTGATTTCCAACAACTCCGAGCTTGTGGAATTGAAATCTAGATTATAAATACTACAGACATTGAAACTGAAACCATACCTAATCAAAATACACATCCAAACACTTTAACTATGTAGACCAACTAACAGATGTGTTCTGTTCAGTTGTTTCATATTGCTGTATGTAACAACACAAGCACAATCCAAAACCAAAGCAGCTTCAATGAAATACCCTGGAACACACTTCTGCAAAAATGAAGTTACTGCAACCAGATTTGAGGGAAGGCCTTTGACCTCTTTTCCACAGAGCAACTCTACAAAAAAAGTTCCTAAGAGATGCATGATATTCTGGAACACTTTGAGTCTTCTACTGGAAGACATGAGAAATAGAAATATTATAAATTAAAAGCTCCCTAGTCTGCAGGGTGTAAGACAAACAAGAGAACCACCAGTTTAAAGTAGAACTAAAAAATGAGAATAATTTGTATGTTAAAATTATTTCAGCGTGCAAAACCACAGAACTTTTCTGAGAACTATTTCTGACCTGTCCTAAAAGATATACCACTGCTTTACAGGATTTGGTACAGGTCCAAAATAAGAATCTAATGGCACAGCAGGACACACAGCACAAACATCTACACCAGTGACTGATGAACTCACAAGCAAGTCTCATGCAAATAATTACAAAAAGAAGACACAACACTTTGACTGAAATATTCTATTACCTCATTAAAGAATGAAGGATTTGTGGAATGAAAGATCTCTGTACCCAGCTCTGCATTTAATCTGAGCCTATCAGGGAACTGCATGCTTCATGACACCCTGAAGTCTACAACAGGGACTTGGTCTCCAGTAACTTGGGAGCGTCGAGGGTTCTGCCCAGACAAAAATAAAGTAAAATAGTACTCAAACCGCTGGTTTACCCTTCCGCAGTCCTTGACCAAGGCGAAAACAAGAACACCAGTAATTAAGAGGAAGACAGGCTGCCTCCACCCTCTCCCTGTGGCTACAACAGAGACTACAGGTCCAACACTCCAGAAAGAAAAAAGTACAAGAAAAGACAGAGCATAGAGCAGGCCTGGACATGGTTATGTGATGCAGAGCACAAACACAGTATCAAGGATCAACAACAGCATAAGCATCTCGTAACTTAGGCTACAGTTAACAGCAACACTGACATGGCATTCATACAATGTTCAGGAATAGCAAGTTACTGAAAAGAAATGTTAAAAATTAGAATTGAATTTCAAAAGGACAGAATCCCTCTCATCTTGATACATTTAACTTGGAAAGAAAAGCTATTTAGATTGCAAAATTGGCAGGCCCAAATGAAGCAAAATAAATCTAGTAATGAGCACTATAATTTACTTAAATATCTAATTTTTAAAAAAACTTTAGTTTTTCAAAAGCTGAATGTATTCCAACCACTTCAAAAACACTCTCATTGAAAAGCCATCTTCCCTTAAGAAATGACAAATCAATTTCATCTACACTAAAAAAAACTGAGAATCTGATAAATAATAGTTAATTTTTTACTGTTTTTTTCTATTCTTCAATTCACAAGTGATCAAACTGTTTCAACGTGTTACTGCAGTAGCTAGAAAAAACAATTCTGGCCTTTCCTATGCTGTTGAAATTTTCGGTTTGGAAAAGCAGGATAGGAATGGAAAACAGTATAAAAATTACACATTAATACCCTGTAATTAAGAATGCCAGCAACCATACCCATGACATAAAACACAATTTTTGCGTATTGTGTCCTAAATAGAAATACATCTTGTAACTGTGCAATCAGGAACTCTAAGACTAATTTATTTTCGGTACAAACAGCAAGTACAGCATTCAAAGAGGAAGTTTTGCCACCTAGTTCAACTCCAGTTCTCTACTGAGAAACCCAGCTTCCTCCATTGAAGACTGATGAACAACAAGACTGATCTTCAACAAGGGTCTTTTAATATTATTGCCTAGTTTCACGGATCTTTATCACTTAAAAGTTCCTTGTTCGCACTGAGGAGGCAAATGAAACCCAGAATTTCACCAACCTGTTCCACTGTCTCACCACCCTCGTAGTAAATAACCTCTTCCTAATATCTAACCTAAATCTACCCTCTTTCAGTTTAAAGCTGTTGCCCCTGATCCTATCCCTATATACCCTTGTAAAATCCCTCTCCAGATTTCTTGTAGGCCCACTTCACATATTGGAAGGCTGCTCTAAGGTCTCCATGCAGCCTTCTCTTCTCCAAGCTGAACAGTGAAAATTTTCTTAACCTATCTTTGTATGCGAGGTGCTCTTGCCCGCTTACTATCTTCATGGCCCTCCCATGGACTTGCTCCAACAGCTCCATGTCCTTATGTTAGGGACACCAGAGCTGGACAAAATACTCTAGATTATGTTCTCACGAGAGCAGAGTAGAGGGGAAGAATTACCTTCCTCAACCTGCTGGATGCTTATATCCTGTTTTACAGGTAAATAATCTTCTATAATCTTCTGTATCATTCAAGATATGCATACCCTGAAAACACCACAGCTCCTCATGCAAAAGTCTGTCATTGCATAGATAAATTTTTCAAATAGTCATTTCCAAATGGAGCTTAACTAAAAGCTTTCACTCATTTAAACCACACATTTAACTAAAAGCACTAGGAGAAATTATCTGGCTTGTAGAAAGCTCCAATTGCATTGTCAGGAATGCTACCTAATTTCTAGGCACATTAGTAGAGAAGGCCTTCTTAAGACAGCCCTCATTACTTTAAGTTTTTGCAAGAAAATGCTGAAGATTTTATAAATTAATCAGCAGTCAGATGATGCAATTTGGCTCAACAATTTCCACAATGTTCTATGTTCAGACTCTAAGATAAGCTAAATTGAATTCTACAAATAAAGCTCAAAACCACAAGGTAATAATAAAACCCTCAGCTGTTCAGCTTTCCTGCCAAATGAGACAAGGCAAACAGATACTTTTAGTAGCAATCTTTCACAAGGGCTATGGAAACAGTGGACCATCATATAGCAAGCTATCTCTCAAAAATTAAAACAGGGGTAAATTTTCAGAGACAAGTTTTAAAGGTATTACTAAGTACTTTCCATACACTCAGCACTATAGAGAGAGGTAACACCATCCCAAACTCAAAGCAATACAAAACCCCATTAAACTGTCCCAGAGGGTTGATGAAGCATACAGAGTCAAACTAAACACATCAGTGAAACTGAAAATCCTGTAAGGCTGGGAGGGCTGAGGGAATGGGTCATCCTCCACTTAAATCTTCAGCAAATACTGTATCTGCAGCTTATTATTCTTTGATCCTGCAACCTCCTAGTACAGAACCACCACTTGTCTTGCCCAGTCTTCAAGCTCAAGCCAGCATGTGTTTTGCAGAAGGGCTTATCTTGAATTGAAGCCTTAAGACTGTTGAAACCTGAATGTGGTGAACAAGGAATCATTTTTGATTGTGTAAAAGCTTTAAGACTCTAGGCCACTTTATAAAAGTTTACTACATGAATAGTGTTTTGATTTTGGTTTTGTTTTGTTTTTTTTTTTTGCTATAGAAAATTACAAAGACTTCTGTTAAGATACAAGCAAAGGCAACAAACTGCCAATGTTGAGAATAACACATGTTGGAATGGTTAAAGCCACAACTATACAGACCAACCTAAATTTAATGTGAGTAAGCAGATGTTTTTTCATTTCAGCTGCTTCTCAAACCTTTTCCTAATTCATAATCCAAATTCCCACAAGAGTGGAAAACATAACAAACATGTACATCTGCACTTCAATCACAGCAAGTACTACAACAGCCTCAAAACAGAAAGCTTAACTTAACAGATGTCAACACTGCTCTATCAGTCAAGTTTGTGCTTAACTAATCCATCACCCTCCAACAGTACTCTGTGGTGCAGAAAGGTAGGGAATGACCAAGCATCTTGGAATCTCCGGTAATGAAACCACTTTCAGTCCTGCAGAGAAGCTGGTAGGACACTGAAGGAGATCCACATCCATACTTGTGAAATTACAGACCAAAATGATAGCATTTCTTCCTTTAGTGTGACAATTCAGCCAAAGAGGTCAAAAAATAGAAGAAAACGTTCTTCAGGTACATAAACAACAAGCAGAAACAGAAGTAAAACACTGGTCGCTGTGAAGCGGGAAAAGGTGTCACCACTGTTGAATCACTAACAGCACTGAAAAATCACAGATTTTCAACACTTTCTTCACCTCTGTCTTTACCAGCACTGATGGACTCCAGGTCCTGGGAGCAAAAACCCAGGTTCATGCAAACACAAACCCACCATCAATTAACTTGGTGTATGAACTACTACAGGAGCCTGACCTCTGCACATCAATGGGCCTCAACAACATCCATCCAAGATTGTTAAAGAGATCTGGCTGACATTGTTGCAAGGTCACTCTCCATCATCTTTGAGAAGTCACAGATCCCAGAAGACTGGAGGAAGGCAAATACAATCTCCCACCTACAAGAGGGGCTTAAAGCGGGATCCAGGAAATAATAGATCCTTCAGTTCCTGGGAAAGTTATGAAACAAATCCTCCTGGGATCTATCACAAGTCAAATGAAGCACATGACTGGGAAAAGCCAGCATGGATTCACCACAGGCAAATCACACTTGACTAACTTTCTACAACAAAGTAAGCTGCCTGGCTGATGTGGGGCAAGCAGTAGCTATTGTCTACCTGGATTTCTCCAAGGCTTTCAATATGGTTTCCCACAGTCTCCTCCTAGGAAAAATGATGTGTTATTATCTAGACAAAGAGCGGTCTATGTGGTGAGTGGGAACCACCTGAGCAGACACACACAGAGTGGTGACAGACAGTTCCAACTGGCAACCTGTCACTGGTGGGATCCTCAAGAAATCAATATTGGGCCCAGTGCTGTTCTATGTCTTCATAAGTGATCTCAATGACAGGATCAAATGTACCCTGATGAAGTTTGCCAATGATACCAAACTGAGTAGGAAAATGGACAGTTTGGAAGGCAGAGCCACCCTGCAGGAAGACCTGAATAGGCTGAAAGAACAGATTAATAAGAACCTTACAAAGTTCAACAATGACAAGTGTAAAGTCTTGCACCTGGGTAAACACAACCCAAGACTGCAGCACAGACTGGGATCTACTTGGCTAGAGAGCAGCTCTGTGGAAAGGGAGACGGGAGTCCTGGTGAGCAACAAGCTCAAGATGAGTGAGCAGCGTGCAGCTGCAACAAAGGAAGCCAACAGGATGCTAGGTTACATCAACAAAGGCATCACCAGCAGAAATAAAGATGTAATTATTCAACTCAGGGCTGGTCAGGCCACACTGAATACTGTGTTCAGTTTTGGTCCCCACTAAACAAAAACTACATGAAAGGCTGGAGAGGGTTCAGAGAAGGGCCACAAAGATGATCAAAGGACTGGGAAACCATCATATAAGGAAAGGCTGAGAGAACCCAGTCTGCTCATCCTTGAGAAAAGAAGGCTCAGAGGAGACCTTATCATCATGTTCCAGTATTTAAAGGGTGGCTACAAAGAAAACAGAGGCTCTCTTTTTACAAGTCACATGGAAAAGATGAAGGGCAATGGGCACAAATTACTCCTGACGAGTTTCTGACTGGACACAAGAGGAAAATTTTTCACAATGAGAACAATCAACCACTGGAATAATTTCCCGAGGGAAGTGGTGATTTCCCCAGTGTTGGATACTTTCAAGATTCAGCTGGACAGGATCCTGGGCCATCTTGTCTAGACTTGCTTTTTGCCAAGCAAGGTTGAACTAGATGATCCTTGAGGTCCCTTCCAACCTGGTATTCTATGATACTCTCTTTTCATATATTAACCATCACCACCACTCCAAAAGACAAACACACTTTGAAGACCCCGTGGATTCTTCCTCTCCCATTTATTCAAACCTGTTTTTCCAGTGAAGAGTAAAAAGAGTAACCCATTTCTTGGTGTACAGATAGTCCGTATTTACAACAGTATCACAGAGAATGCAGAGAAGAGAACTAAGGAGCAGATGATACAGGACATGAAAGCTATTAAAGACAAGATCTTTATTGAGCCCCCCTTTAATGAACTTGTGCAAAGACTGCCACAGACCCTGGTTTTAAGAAGGAAAAAAAAAAAAAGAAAAACAAAACCCACACAAGGAGGAAAAGACTTGCTGCTTTGGTAAGTGGTTGTAAGTAATAAAACAGCAACTTGTAAGCCTGAACAACAATGCTGATCAAATAATCAGCCTGGAGATGACAAATATAATTGAATATGGCACCCAGACTAGCAAATATACCTCACTTTATGAGATCATGGCTCTGGTCAAGAGCCCAGAAAATACAGCAAAATAAAGCAATAACACCCTTAACCTTGACATCATAAACAAGACACATCGTCATTCCTCCTATATCTCCACTCCTTTTTAAAAGCACAGGCTAAAAGATATTCACATGCTTATCTGGGTATTGGCAATTACAAATATTTTTCTTGCCTTCCCACTGACAATGGGAAGATACAAGGTTTTCACATATTTAGAAGTTACAAGACTAGCATAATAATACTGTCAACATGGATTTGTCGATAATGATTCTCTTCACTTCCTTGATTCATGCAGTCATAGACTCAAATGTTGGACAACAGCAAGAGAAGATCTGTCTATTCTATGAAAACACGTCCCTCAGACACTGGATGTGCACTTGAGATGAAAAGTAATGACCATTTGATACAGCCTAAAAATTAACTATGGTTAAGTAAATGTTAAAACCTAAGTATTTGCAAAAGAGAGCACTCTAGGGGAAGCAATGAAACAGATACTATCTCCTAACTTTTAACAGCATGACACTGGAGTACTTACAGGAGTCAGCAATACTGAGTTTCTCTGCACTCTTAAAATGTCATTGCCATGTTTATCAGAATTTCTTTGCCCACTTTATTGGAGTTTAATATACACAGTGTAGATTAAGTTATTTTTAAATGCCTGTTACAGATGCAGTAGGCAAAAGAATCATTCCTGTTAACTGTCACAGGTAGAACCAGTACACCGTAACCTTTCATGAATATCTGTTAGCAAAGTTATTTTTGCAGATTAACATAGCTATAGTTAGCTATTCACACACAAAGCATTAATCCTTTTTCTATTCTTTCCCCTCCCACCCATAAAAAGCTGCTCGTCAAGCAACCATATCTCCTAGAAAAATTAAACAAAAATAGTTAGGTTATGAAGTTAATGCAAATCAAAAGGAGACACACACACCACCACTCAAAAAAAAAGGCATTTCTGATATTTCTTTCATGCAGATATACAAAAAACAAGGACATCAACGAATTACATTTACTTCAAGGCTGCTCTGCAGCTATGTGAAAACTGACGTGTTTTGGGGTATCTCCAGCTTTCAACAGTGCCATGAACATTGCTAACACTTCCTCACATTGTCTACCTGAGGAGAGATAAGAAATGACACCCAGAAAACATAACGACCTGAAAAAGGCCAAAGCTTCACTGGCTCAGATAATGCCAGACTGCTGATGTGCTCCGAAAAGCTCAGATGGGCACAGTGAAGTTCTGCTGCGACACAAATTAAGACCAACTCTCCTAGAAACAGTCTAGGTGAGGCTTAAAGCTTTCCAAAACATATCAAGAGAGCAAAGGACTTTGGAGCCCAAGATTAAACCAAAATCCACCTTGAAAGAAAGGAGACAGGGCCAAGCCAAAAATACCAACCCAACTCTCCAATACTGCCTATTTCCTCAAATCAGTATTACATGTCAGCAAGCTGGTTTGAGTCTGACAAGGGTAGGACTGCACTATGTATTTATTTTCAGGTTTATTTATAACATGTATTGTAGGCCACTTAAATACTGTTAAGAGGAACAGTTGAGACTTCCTACACAATCTTCTGTTTCCATTTGCATTTTCTTAATAGAACTTACAAAAACAATCTAATAACAGGACTCATTGTACTAGTTTCTCATTTCATGGACAATACAAGTTGATTAAACTTGCAACATCAAGTCTTTTATCCTGGACAAAGGTACTTACTCTTAATACTTTACAAGTTACACAAGAGGGGAGGATAAACTAACAGAAACAGCGAAAAAGTTAAACACATAAAATTCCTATGGGCGTTTAACTAAACTCTTTCCTCATTTTACTAAGCTACCTTCTCATGTCAGAACCCAGCTGACTGATGGCTCCATTAAACATCCCCATCCAGTTGAAGAGGGGAGACAAACTCCAGACTTACTTGATCACTGCCAAAATACCACGCGTTTTGGTATATATATTGTATACTATATGGCTAGAGATAGATACACATTTTCTTTGATAAGAAAAACCAGTGAGACTAGGCTGGTATGATAAACAATTTCTGTGTCACATGCTTCACACTCCTGAAATACCTATGTTCTTGAACCTCCCTGCAACATGTGAATAAATAACTTTACCCTAGCAGTTGTTCTACAGCTAGGTTTGCTATTTTATTTCCCTTCATAAGCTGAGAAAGCGTAGGATTTGATTCGCATTTCAGTATGTACTGGTAAAGGTACTCAGACTTAAGAGTAGAAGCATGTTTGCCTGTTTGTTAAATGGACTACTATACATACACTCACAAACAGGGAGCTAGAAATAAAATCAGGTATATGTGAAGAATGCAGGCAAGCTTCTCAGTTTTCAGGTTATTGCCACAGCTATCACACTATCAGCAGGTCCCCAGTGAAACTGTTGCTGGGGGACTTCTTACTGCTTTATATAATGCACTACTCCACAAAGGCATTTTGGCAGTAAAGAAATGCTCACAGAGCATATGTTGTTCCAGGAGATAATTTAACTTGTCTGACAGTTCTCAAATTTCAGTACACAAGAGTTCTAATTTTTAAATTAAATTAAATTCTGCAGAGCACATCAGGTCCAGTGAAAAGCACAACGTTCTCTTGAAGGATTTCACTGCTGCAATATAGAACCCACCACATCTTTTATGACAGCAATGTATAAGGATTAGTTGGAGGGGTATTGCTGGGGTGCAGGCAGAAGCATTACTTATGTTCACAGCCAAGTTCTCAAGTTATTTCAGCAGAACTGTAAGGAGGAGAATTACATCAGAATAATTCACATTTTCAGAAATCGAGTCTATGTCTAAAGTGCTCAAAATTCCAGATGTTTTTGAGAGTGATACACTCCATTACATTCTTGTCTTTTGCCTCCAGCTTACAATATTCAGTTTCTCATTTAAATACACTTCTAGATAAAATTTGAGTGATGAAAAATCCACTGCAACTACTGCTATTATTAAAAGCTTCAGAACGGAAGATATACAGCTGACATTAAACACTCACAAATAAAAACCCTGCACCTCTTCTTTATTTGATGATGTGAAATTTATTATTGATCCAATATTCCCACTAATAACTGAAAGAATGACTAGAGGAAAAAAAATACTAACACTTTAAAAATTAAACAAAGAATTTTGAGCACTCTGAAAGATGAAATCAACTTCCTGATCACTTGCAAACAACTGGAAGAAAATAAGCTCATGCAGAAGGACTTAAAAGACTACCTGTATTTTCCACCTCTTTCCCACTGCCAGCTGATCAGAGAATGAGTAAGCTTAAAGCCAACAGCAATATGCAAACAGCAGTACAGCAATATGGTTATATTATCTGCTGTATCTGCTGTATATATTTGTATGTGTATATTTGTATGTATATATCATGTGCTGTATTATATTAATGGCATAACAACTGGATGGTGGCATAACAACTATGCTTAAGCAAGATAACAGGACATATGGTAAGAAGTGGTCCTGCTTTTGACTGATAAATTAGATTATTAAAAAAAAGTAAAGAAAAGAAGGTATATTTGCTCAAGTTTTCCTGGTGTGTTACAGAAAAAGCTTACTGGCCCCAAAGTCACCACAGAAGAAAGAAAAGAGCACTGTAATAGTGCATCAAAAGTAACACGCAAATACTCACACGAGAGCTAACTACATTTTGCTGACATTGATGACTGCTTCCAATTAAAGGCTAGGAAAGACAGCATGAAGAGACTAGAATAAATGATTGATAGGAAACAATAAATACAAAAAAACCCATGAAAACACTCAAGTTTTTCCACTGACACCACTACCACAGATTCGTACAGCTAAAACAATCACAGGACTGACACAATGTTGGCTTCTTTCAGCATTAGGCCAGAATTCCAGAGATCAGCACAAACTTACCATTAAACAGCAGGGAGTCCTCCATTTATTTATAGGCATAATTCTGGAAATGAAACTGACACTAAAAGAAAAATATTAAAAAAAATAAAATAAAATCAAGACTTACTTGTCAAGGAAGTCCTTGTCCACAACTGCACAGATATCGAGCAGAGGATTGCCCATTCCAAACAGGACATTTTCACTGCAAGAGAATAAATTATTTACAGTTAACTTAGCATTAGTTTATTGTTCCTAGTATAGAATGCCAAAGACTTTTTTTTTTTTAAAGAGAAAAGTTTCTCTTGAATACAGCTAAGAAACAAGATAGACATTTTGCCCAGTGCAGTAGTCTCATGGAGATGAGGTGTATAGGCACAGAGTCAATTTTGAGTAAAATATCGTCCTACAATCATCTTATTTGATCAACAGACAGACTGCAAGCAGTCAAGAATATATAAAAGCATTCTGTTTAGCTGTCATTCACTCAAATGGGGAATTAGAGCTGCATGCCACATTCTGTAGTTTTAAAGGGTTCCATTCAGGTTGTAATACCAAATTTTAGACAGGGGGAGCATCAGCCCAGATGATAAGAATTTCCCTGAATAGATTTAGTTGCTGGGTTTTCTCTGCTACTGACCAATAATTAACTTATTAAAACAGACTTAAGTTATTAACAGAACTATGGATTCTACATTGTCAGCCATCTTGAACAGCACAGCCCTCTACCTTGTATGTACTTTCTTTAATCCATGTTAAATTCATTACTATGACTCTGGTCAAACAAAAACAAGACATGAGGGACAGCATAAGCAGCTGAAAGAGCTACCTTTATTTTTTTAACTTTTTTTTTTTTCAATTCATTCAGAAACCATGTGTTAAATTTTTCTGAATAGCATGTACTTGGGTGATAATGCAGTAATACCAAAGGATTAGATATGTGGCCTAGTGTCAAGGAGAAGTGAATGCAGCTGTTCTCAAAGGCTGCTTAAAACTGCATCCAAACCCACCACATTCCTTGCTAAGCTGACATCTGCTGCCTCCAACTGGCAAGGCAAGGATCTTCTCTAGCCACGGAAGGTAGCTTCAGTAGGACCACCTCCCTCCTCACTACGTCTCTATCAAGTATTTGCAGAGAAAGCATATTCCCTGTCTCTCCATCCCCCAAAAAGTACTACTGTAACATTGCAGCTGGATGCAAAGTTTACCTGTAGTTTACTCAAAGCTGCGTAACAGCCTCAGCTGAACCTCAAAGAAAGTGAGTTTTCAGTTGTTCTGGTCCATTTAGAATAAGAGAAATGTTTTAGAAATAAAAAGAATATAAAACAAGAGGAAAGGGGATGATATGGAACAAACTCATTCACTTACTTCCTCTCAACTGCTATGAAAAGCCCTTTGCTGACAAATATTTGTCAAATTTGAAGCTACTTGCCAGAAGCACACAGTCAAACTTCCTCTTTACAATGCCACACTAGTCTCCATTAAATGCTAAATTCTGAAGTCCAGAAAAGTGGAAAACACAATTAATAATCTTGATATTAAGAAACAGCAAGCCATGCTTCAAGTATCCTATTTTTTTGTTGTAGCTTTAAAGACAGGCCTTTAAAACCCATTTCACCGTAAGTACAATGTGGGAGACATTCCTTTGTGAAGAGATAGCCAGAAATCCAGCTCGCTCCCAACTCACATATGTAACATCTGCTCAGTGAAAAGCTTTAAGATTCACTAAATACTTTTGTCAGTGTGAAAAGAAATATTGATTCCTCTAAATCACATAACCATAAGCTATATCTAGCTAAAAGGAAAGAATGAGACAGATGACAGATTAGATAACAAAATGATAGAGGTATCTCAGTTGGAACCTCAGAATAGGACATTCTCTCCATTTTAAAAACTAAGTATTGCATCAGTAGCACTGCAGGACAATGAATGAACAAGTCAGAATTCTAAAAGTGTTTAATGCAGATCTGTCCCAAACTGTATGCTCCGGTACTTGATGTTTAGCTAATTCTTACATCCTGTGAAAGTCTACACATCAATAATTTTATACCTACAGTTAAGAAGTATCACCAATACTTCTATGTAAGACAAGTATCAGCACTTAAGTGTATGGTATGCCAGCAAACAGCAGCTGTACTTCAAAACCTCTCTGAAATACAGCTGACATGCTGAGGTCACTACCTATGAATAGGTTACCTTGTTCAATGGAAAAGCAAAATAGAAACTAGCAAGCATTTTAAAAGCTGTGGGCTGCAGAACATACTGGTCAATATACCTGAAGCAGCACAAGAGCAACTTTGTACTGGTTTCGTGTCCACTAGTTCTATTAAGCCAGCAACATGCATTCACAACGTCTCTTATGTCAGCAGGAACTACCACTTCCATTTACTCCAGACAGCTCTTTACATCACATACAGTAAAGTCCTGTTCCATCCTCAAGCCTTCCTTCTCCCACGGTATTTTGTAATCACACCTGGCCAATTATTCTAAGGCTGTGTAGTAGGGTGCCATCTGCGATAGAAAGTTTTAAAAGCCGAGGTAGCTATCACTAGGCTAGTAAATGCATGTTCAGAAACATTCCCCTGACAGTTCTGAGCAAACTTGCCCCAACTTCAGTGTAGCTGTTTCAACCAGATGTAGGATAGCAGAACTTGACATCTTTTCAAACAGATAAAACTAAGAATATATTAACTGGTTGACTCCTATGAAGAGGCAGACAACACAATTTGTTCCTGCAAGTATCTAAATACACAAAGTAACACATTAATAGCTGGCCTTCTGATTTCAATTAACACCTATCTCTACATTTTTGGTTGTTACAGCTGGATGTTTGAATTAACTAAGCTCCAAAGTACTAGAACTTCCATGCTTAAAACAAGGTATTGATGTCACATTGGCAAAAAGGAGAAAAAAACATGCACTCCACTTGTACTGGAGGCTGTAGTTTGGTCATTCCTTAACTGACACTGCATTGGGTAAAAGTACCTTTCTAGGCAAAATGGGAAGTATTAACAATCTCTTTCCAAGTATCATATTTTAAAAATGCAACAAATCAAAGCAGACATTTAAGATCACCACTGTGATCAGCGTTTTCTAACATGAGCTTTATGAACCACAATCTGGAAAGTCCAGTGGTTTTGCTGTTAAAGACTTTGCTATGTAAATGCTTAGCATGTTCAACCTGATTAACCCAATACTGGCTACATTTCAGCACCCTAACAGTGCAAAGTATCTGCACTGTTAAACTCTTGCGGTTTTTTCGTGGCACAACATGATTTATGGCAGTTACTTGGTTACAGTTTGCTCCTCTGTAATGCTACTACTAATAATATCACATATACTATATAAATCCACATATCATAAAGGCAAAACATCAAACACAATATTTAGGATCCAGGAGAATGCTAAATCTACAAGTCTCCGGACCAAGAAGCTGAGATTATTAAACTGTTACATTCTCATCAAGTTTAACACTTCAGCAGTACACATGAACCTCATTTGGCCTTATGTTTGCTGTTCAGTCACACTGGACACCTGCACTGATTAAAATATCACGGATGATTTCCAGCCAGCTAGATGCAAAGCACGGTAAGGAAGCAGCAATAGCTTCCTGAAATGTGAGATTTCACAATACATAGGTTATTTCATAGAATCACAGAATCATAGAATACTTAGGGTTGGAAAGGACCTTAAGATCATCAAGTTCCAACCCCTCTGCCATGGGCAGGGACACCTCACACTAAACCAT
>JBCJKH010024663.1:5952-39920 GCA_039877255.1 Loriculus beryllinus | reverse complement strand
GGTGCTGGCTCAGCAGTTTGGGGAATCAGGTCTTACCCCCCAGTGCTTTTAACCCCTGCTCTGCCCTTGCAGCCCTCCCCTCCAGCCCCCTTCCTGTCCATCCCAGGCAAAGACCAGCCTTCAGCCGTCCATGCTTTCCCTCCCCACGTTGCTGTGGCCATTCCTTACCTGCCCTTCCCAGGATCGCAGGCACTGGCCCTCGGTACGATCTGGCATGGAGTCACCATCACACCCCACGTTAGGCTGGGGTCAGGGTGACCCCAATTCTGCTCCAGGGAGGGTCCTCACAGCCCAAATCCTTCTTTCTCCTTGACTCATGGGGTACAACGGGGCCACATCACCCCAGTGCCACGCTGGGATACAGCTGGCCCATTTTCTTGCAGTTTCAAGGCTGAAAAGAACAAGGCAAAGGGTCCCTACACGCATCCTCCAGCAGCAGGAGAAAGGGTTTAGCCAGGACGTATCCATCCCAGAGAGCATCTTCCTTGGAAACAAGCTGCGATGGAGAAGCTCACAGTTTCCTCCTGCCCTGTGTTTTTACCATCCACCGAGGGAAAGGGAGGTGAAGGTTCCAGCTCCATCCATAGGATCCCTAGGTGTTGGGGACCAAGATCTTCCTCCTCTCCTCCTCAAGCCTGGGAGGCAGCAGCGTGGGGCTGGAGTTGTTTCAGTGCCTTTCTACGATTTACAGATTAAAACCCGAATTGCACGTGTGGATGTTCAAGTGGGTAACAACTTCAGGAGATTTGGAAGAGAAAACACACCCTACTTGTGGCATGATTGTATATGGAGAGGTTTAAAACAAGCTGTAACCATTTGCAGTGGGTTATTTTAATACTCCGATGAGACTTAAACCTGGGAATAACCTGGGATGTGGCCGCCTGGGAGCCAAGGGTGTTTTCCTGCCTCCGTCTCCCTGTCAGTGCCACCGGGAGGCCGCGTGTGTCCGCTTTCTGTATGGAATGTTGCTACAGGTGAATACAGTTCTGCACCCGGCTGTGGTTTGTCTCCTTGCTAAAGCCCTCACCCAGCCCTCCTGGGTTGCTCGGCTTCATTGAGCACCTCTAATTAGCAGTACTGGGGTAAAGCCCTGATGGCTGCAGGAGCATCTTGGGACTCCTGTCACCCCTTTCCCACCTCATGCCCCCTTCCCAGAGCCACCCGTCCCAGCACAGCCACCCAAATTCCCCAGGTGCCCCATCCCGTGCTGGAAACACGGGTGCCCCCCAGCTCCATGAGCCACAGGACAGCCCAGAGCCCCCCAAATCACCATGAGGAGAGGCGGGGTGCGATCCAAGTGATACATGAGGCCATTTATTGAGCGATACGGACGCAGAGGAGAAGGAAGGGGGGTATAGAGGAAGGATGGCAGAAGGGGAGTAGTAACTGTGCATCTATACAGGGGGGCCAGGACAGCGCCGGCCGCTACATGGTCAGCTCCTGTGGAAGAGAGCAGAGTGTGAGGGGACCACCCCACAGCACCCCAATTCATGCTAGGGGTGCGAGGGGGTCCCCCCCTTCCCAGCCACTCACCATGATGGCATTGACAATGTCATTGTTGTTGTGCCGAAGCGCCCGCACGGCTTTGGGGCGCGAGACATTGGCCTGGGCCATCACCAGCTCAATGTCCCTCACCTCCAGGCCCGTCTCATCCACCTGCAAAGTGGGAACACCATTGTCACCCCCCCAGCACTGACCTGTCCCCAGGACACCGGGGGTTTCCCCTCTGCCCCCTGTCCCAGCACCCACCTCCTCCTCTTCCTCGCTCTCCTCCTTAATGGTGAGGGTCGGGGCTGTCTCCGTGATCAGTGGCGAGTGCTCCATCGGCACCTTGAACTTCTCTGCCGCCGCCTTGTGCACTTGCTGCGACAGGTCCTCGATCTGCGGGCACACAGCATCACCCACCCGTGCCCTAAGGGATGTCCCTGCCAGCCCCAAGGGGGGCACCCCCCACCGCTCACCTTGGCTTCCCCAAAGACGATGTAGATGTCGGACGCGGGGCTCTTGAAGACATCGGGTTTGGTGATGACAAAGAGGATGTTCTTGGACTTGCGGATGGTGATGCGGGTGACGCCGTGGATCTGCCGCAGCCCCAGCTTGGACATGGCCTGGACACACACATACACACACAGAGGTGACCTCATGTCCCACCATCCCAGGGCAGCCAAGGAAGGGGGCTCCAGCCCCCCAGCAACACCCCAACCCCCTGGAACAAGAGCAGACCCAGGGCTGTGGGACAGCATTGTCCCTCACTGCAGCCATGCTGAGTCCCAAACCAGGACAGGGGAACTCACATCACCCCCCTACTCACCATGTCCTGGAGACCCCCAAAGTGGGCACTTGCCCCCCAACACTCCAAGGCTTCCCTGTCTCCAATCCTTGGGATGGGATGAGGACCCCAGTGCCATGGCTGACCCCGTCAATCCCATCTCACCTTCCTGGCCTTCTTCTCGCTCCGGCTCTGCTTTGCCTTGCTGACCGTCTCCTCCCCGGTGCCCAGTGAGTGGGTGAGCTGTGCCTGCCATAGAGCAGTGGGTGAGAGCTGCCCCAGCACCCTGGGGGGAGCCCCAACATCCCACATCCTGCCCCCCAGATCACCCTAACCTGTGTCTGCGCTGGCGGCGGCTCCGAGCCCTCAGGCTCCTCCAGCTCCGGGATGGACTCATCGTTGCTCTCTGACTCATTACAGGACCCTATGGCCAAGCAGAGGGGTGGGATGGAGACATGTTCTGACCCCCCAAAACATGGGGGGGGGGGAGCCCAACGGGACCCTCCTTTCACCTTTGTGGTTGGCCTCGCAGCGGCGGGCGGCCGGGGGCTGCTTGTCCTGGCGCAGGGCGATGCCGGCGGCTTCCCGCAGGCGCTGGATCTCGGGGCAGGGGTACGGAGCCTCCGCCTCGCTGGAGGAGCTCGACTCCGACTGCAGCGACCCCCGGGGGGGCCCCCGGCTGCCCGGCCCTGCCTGCCGGCCTCGGGCCTCCTTCTCCTTGCGTGGGGAGGGCTGGGGGGCTGCAGGGGAGGTAAGAGGGGGGCTGAGCTGGTGCTGACCCCCAAACTCCCTCCCCATAGGGCTGAACCTGCTCACCCCATCACACAGCCTGCGACCACCCAAAGCGGACACCCCAGCACCACACCGTGGGTGATGCTCACCCTGGTCCCACACAGCACCCTATGGGAGTGGGGGGGTAGGGCTGAGCTGGCGGTATCCCCCAGATCCCATCTGTGGGGCTGAACCCACCCTGGGATCCCATAAAGGGGATCCCGAGTGCTCCACCATAGGTGGCACCCAGCAGTGCCCACCCTGTGCCACGATACCTCACGGAAGCAGAGTGGCTGAGGGGGCTGAGCTGGTGACACCCCCAAAATCCCCTCCATGGGGTCAAACCCAGCCTTCTTATCCCCATCACACACCCTGGGACCTCCTGAAAGGGGCCCCCCCGGTGGGTGATGCCCACCCCACCCCACAGCAATGGGAAGGTGTGTGCTGGGGATGCCTCTTACCTTCGAGGTGCTTCCTGGTTGGCAGCAGGACAGACGGACGCTCCTCGCCGGCGGGGAGCCCTGATGAGGTGTCCTGGGGGCCGCGGGCTGGGTCGGGACATGGCGATGGTGGCGATGGGGCAGCAGCAAGAGGAGGCACTTGGCTGAGTTTGGGGAGCGGAGGGCAGGGTGCTGGCGGCGCACTGGGGGGCTCGGGATGGGGTTGGGGGGCTGCATCCCTGGCTGGCTCCGGGGAGGGCTCCGGCTGAGCGTCCCCCCCTTGGCTGGCACCCAGAGCAGGCTGGGGGCTGGATTTGGCCCCCGCCATCGTCACCATCATCTCTTCTTCCTCCTGCTTCCCTGGGGGTGCCGGGGGCTCACTGGGGGTGCTGCTCTCCTCCAGGACTTTGGCATTGGTTTCCACAGCAGTCTGGCCCGGGGGGGCATCGCCAGGCAGAGGGGTCACGGGCTCCTCTGTTGCCCCATCACTTGGGGGACCCTCCAGGGGCTCTGCAGATGCCTCGGGGGGCTCCGTGGGCCTGGGGGGGAGGCAGGGGGCCGGCAGATCCCCAAAGGAGCCCTGCAGCATGGCAGTGACCCGCTGCCGGTCCTCCCGGCGCTGCCAGCCCGCCCCGCTCTCTGAAAAGGCACCGGGTGTTTGGAGCAGTTCGAGGGGGGCCCCCACGTAAACCTCCCGCTCCGAAGCGGTGAACAGCAACGGGGGGGCGGCGGGGGGGGCGGCAGGCAGGCAGAGGGCCAGGCAGCGGCGGGCAGCAGCATCCTCTGCATCCTCCTTGGGAGACGGGGGTCTGGGGGGGGCGGCTGCTTCTCCTGCACGGTCCTCAGGAGCTGCAAAGGAGACAGAGTCGATGTGGGAGGGATCCAGCAGCTCCGGGGGGGAATCCTTGGAGGAAACAGTGGGAGCATCCCGTTCCTCGGGGGGATGCACCGTTGTCTCCTGTGCCGTGGGCCACGTGGTCGCTGGTGGCTCCAGGGATGCCACATCCACCAGATCCTCACTGGTATCGCAGGGGGATGTGTCTTGTGGCGGGGCCGCACGCGCCCTCCGCGGCGGCCGGGGCGAGAGGAGCCCCGTGAGGCGGAGGCCCCGCGGTAATGGGCGACCGGCGCCGGGCTCCGGCCCGCAGCACACGATACCGAGCGGCACCGCCCGCCAGAACCCGGGCTCACTGGCCGCCATCTTTGGTGCGGGCAGAGAGCACGCGCCTCCCACACACCTCCTCCTGCTGTCACCTCCCTCCCCCTCAGCCCGCAATGGCAGTGGTGGGCGCCAGCGCTAATTAAACAAAACGTTTAATGGAGGTAGCGAAGAGGTGCGGGGCTGTAGCCGTGCTGCCCGCGTCAAAGATGGCCAGCGGAGACCCTGGCAGCGCTGTCCCGCAGCTGTCACGGGGCCGCTCCCCGCGCGTCCTCGGGGACCGCTCGGCCTCCCCCGACACACGAGTTCCGCACACTGGACACGAACGCCTCTCCGCGCTCTGGATCCGTGTGCTGGGCCACATCTTAACGGCGCCGGAGGTGACCTGAGCAATGGGGCACCCGCGAACAGCGAAGACCGCGCGTCCCTGCGTAATCGTAACCGGTACTGGGGCGCAGGGCTGGCGGGCACGGCGAGCTCCCGCTTTTAGCTCCAGGAGGGACATCTATTTTATCCCCTGCTGAACGCCTGACAGCCACCTGTGGTACGCAGCGACCGGATATTCCTGTCTTTCCAACCTCACAGATGAGACGTGGGCCCGTTTGCCACCATCTGCGGGTAAAAAAGGGCAGCCCCTCACTGCCCAAACTGCTTCTTGTCCGCATTCAAGCAGAACTGCCTTAACCAGAAGGGAAAAGCGTTGCT
Organism: Loriculus beryllinus; assembly: GCA_039877255.1. Taxonomy (NCBI): domain Eukaryota; kingdom Metazoa; phylum Chordata; class Aves; order Psittaciformes; family Psittacidae; genus Loriculus; species Loriculus beryllinus. Next base: position 34,576 of record JBCJKH010024663.1, on the reverse strand, counting down.
AAAGCCAGGTTCCTGTTGTCACTCATCCCACCTACTCGCTCTTCGTTCGGCTGTCAAAGTTACTGCTACCCCTTGCAGATTTGGCACACGCTTTGATACCTTACCAGCACCAGAAACACTGATTCATGAAACTGATGTCAGAAGAGGTTGTTTTTGCCAAAAGTCAATCCCATGTTGTTCTGGTAAGTACTGCTGTGTCACCTCTAATTGAATATTTAAACTTTACGGCTTCCTAATCATGTGGTTCTTAGTTTCCCTTCCTTTCCATCTACAAAATGGGAATATTTTAGTCAGGAAAATTAAAGCCAAACTTTTTCATTATTTCTGATTTTTGGTGTCTTGTAAGAGATGATGCCAAAATTTGAGATGGTCATGATGCTCAAGGACCTATGTCACATGAAGATAAGAAGAATATTTATGTTCAATACCTGATGTAGGGCAAATTTCTCTAAACTGGACACTAAAAAATTACCACTTACAAAGTTCTCATTATTAATGTGTGTCAGGGGTCTTAATAAGTCAAACTAATTGGAGCTGGAAATGCATCCATGCCCCTACTGTTGCAATGCACAGTACAACAGGTCCCCAGATCCTGACAGAGGATTTGGAACTCTAATAAAATGTAAATACTATATTTGGATATATAATGTCTGTATCCTCTGACCCACTATCCTCTTACCATAAGAACAAATTATGCCTAGTTTAACAGTTTCAGTACCTAACAGCCAAGCCTTTGGTTTGTAACTGAAAATGGGAGGGGTGGGAGGAATCCGATCACAGGCAAATATAATGGCAGCAGAAACGTTGCTTTGTCTTGTTGGTCTCATCACTGTATTTTAGAGAATGAATCCATTTTTTAAAAAATCACTCTATAGATTCCCTCATAAATAATTCCCGAGCTTTAACAAGCACATACAAATATGTAAAGGAAAGCATATTAAATATAGATTATGTTAATATATTATTAGTAATTTATAAGATACAACTGCCTATTATGAATATTAAGCTACAGAGGCCAAATGAGGTACCATCAAATATTTATAACTTTCTACCAGTGAAAGGTAGAATAGGTCCAGAAGTGTGTTTTTGTAAAAAGCAAAATTAACAGCCCTTCACAAAATAGCATGTATGATACCTCAACAGTACTTGTCAATAGCACTTTATAAACTCCAAACTATTCTCAAGTGCCTAATCACCTTGCTTGTACTATCATATATTCTGCTGTTACTGATGTTTTCAAGACATCACCAACTACTACGGGTTTTTGGTCATTTGCCAGGGAACTTCTAGACATCCTGATACATAAGTGGAGCAACAGGAACCAGGGTATCCCTGGAAAAACACTCATTTATTGCCTATGGTCATTCATAGATTAACTTTATGATGCTTGTGCCACAAGTTCAACTTGCAGTCACATCACGTATGTGCCAGGCAGCCAGTCTGAGTTTGCTCAGCCTTCCTGACACCTTCCAAACTCGCTCTGCTTGTGTGAGGCAACCGACTTGTGCCTGCACATGTGTTTTGGCTTCAGAAATCCCTGAGAGAAATATGGAATTCACAGCTTTTGCACCCCCAAAAAATATATAATACCTAACAGGGTCTAGCCACAATTTCTCTTGACTGCTTCCCTTACTGTACAGTAAGGAAGAGATCTTCATATGATGAACGATTATTTCTCAGATGATTTCACTAAAACCCTTCCTTTCAAGCACAGTGGTGTGAATTAAAAATTAATTGCTCTCCCACCAGATATAACAAAATGTAAGCATGTGAGAATTTTTAAAATCACACTGTACTGAAGTAATACAAAAAACTACATTTATACATTTGTAACATTTGTATCCAAGATACAGGCAATCTAGGCCTTAGCCTTGGATTAATATGCTATGTTTTACAGCACAAATATTTGGTATAATTCACCCTGTTTACACTACAGAAAGTTCTCCATTAACCCTTGTATTTTTCTCAATTTCTTCAAAGTACAAACCTAAGGTTAATCTTAGATAAGCTGCCCACTCTTCTTTTGCAAGACAGAAGCATGAGATTTTACATAATAGCCTCAACAAACATTATAAAATGAGCCTAGCCAGCAGGAAGTCCCCAAATTCTCTTTCAATAACAGCATTCTTCAGAGCCTGCATGTATTTCTTGCTAGAACAGTGACTGTTTTGAAAACTTTTCTACAGAGAGAATTTTGTATTTTGCAACATAAAATAAGACATATTCTACCTGTGTGGATCTAATATCAATGTATTAAAAATAATTTTAAATATTAATTTAAAATTCCATAGCATAATCTCATTTCTTTTAATGCAGCTTCACAGACCATACACCTGTAAGAGTATATGGAAAGAAAAGTCTATGAATCTAAGTCTTCATCATATTGCAGACAACTACACTTGTTTTCTGTCTTACTCTAGTCAAATAGCCTAGCCCTTGAGACACTTACAACTGCTTTATACCACTGACTGTACAAGGGGAAAAAAAAAACCACCACAAAAATCTTTCACTGTAAGTGAAATCCCAAGGTAGCATAAAGCCAGCAAATAGCTTTATGTTACTGTATCCTTCAAGCACGGAACAGCTTCAACTGTGGTCAAACAATCATTACAGAAATAATTATAGTTCAAAATGGAAAAAATGCCCTACCCTTCACTGTATTCTGAGTAATATCCAAAGGCTTCTCTCCTTCGCACAGAATGCTTTGGTATTTATCACATAAATAACATTAGCATGTAAATTGAAATTATTTAAGAAGCAATTCATGTAAATAAAAAATGAACAGCCTTGAGAAAACATAGTGTTCACATAGTGTCTGCAAGTTCAATTTATATTTTTCAAGATAAGGTTTTCCAATACATTGCCAGCAAAATACTAATTAATGACCTTCAGATAGCAACTCATTCCCTGCTGCTGAAACTGGTTTGTGAAATATTTGTGTACCATGCCTGTGTAAGTAACTACTCAAATTCAGTATCACAACCTTCAATTACAAGCCAGAGTTTTGCTTCAAACATTTCCACATGAAATATACCTCAGCAACCACAGAGTAAGCCAAGGTTTTGTTCTGCACAAAATATATTTCACACTATTGCACTGCCACTGTATCCAACTACTAGTATATTCACTCAAGACTCCTTTCTGGGCATCTTTCTTGTCTGCTTATAATATTAGGAGAATCAATTAGATGAGTAATTCTGCACAAGCTGTTTCGTTAGCTGAAAATAAGGAACTTCAAGTTTCATAATGAAATAGGCAGATTTGCACTGGTTCCCCTCCCACAGGTAATCAAGCATGCAAGCAGCTCTAGGGACAAGACTAGTCCTGTTGACTCCAGGGAGGCAGCACACCAAGTTGGAGGCACATGTTCCTGCAGGGTATCAGCAAAGACTACCATGTCTAAACTATCTGTTTGTCAGTATGACTCTCCTGGCCAGGTGGGCTGCAGGTAACAACACTAAGGAAAGAAAGAGACACCAGCCATGCTTGTGGTTCTGAGCAGAAGGAGCCTTCCCACGACCTCCTCTTTCCTCAGGTTACACACCCCTTCCTGTAAAGCAGGGATTTACCTTAATTAAAGGGATGAAAACACCATAACAAGCCTCTCCAATGCAAGAATACAAAACTGTGGAAATATGACACACGCTGTAAGAAATCCCACAGGATTACATCAAAGGCCAGGTGAAGACACACATCAGTATGAACAGCAATTTGAGAGTTACATAGAACAATGGAAATGAGGGCCTGAACTGCAAGATCAAGGTATTTTCCATGCTGTAAGTCACTCCAGTTTTGGATATATTTTCGTCAACACAACTCTGAAGGGAAGATTGCTGCTGTTATATCCTAAATAAAGCAAAATTAGCAAAGTCTGTTGCTAGTGTCTTCAAAAGTATTTGTTTCTCTGCTTTCTACAGGAATCTAAATACCCATCTGAAGAAAATATCTATTGCTTTTACTCTCCTGGGAGCAAACACAGCAAGGTGCTTGAGTTTCAGATCTTTCTTTGTAGTAAGAGACCATTTAGAGTACTGACATGGAAACTATTACTCATATTTCCAGATATGAGAAATCGGAAAGAAAGAGAAGTATAAGCCATGAAGACAGAAACTGAAATGAATACAAATGGGGAGAGAGATCAAATTATAAAAAAAAATAATCTGAAAGCATTGTCACAGCTAATTTAAAATATTCAGAGTCTTCTTTCATTTGTAGAAGGCTTATGAAGGAATAAGCTGAATTAAAAGCCATCTTAATAAGAAAAGTAAAAATGCATTAAATTTGCAGTATTTTTTCGCCTCCAGTAGCAAGCTGTCTAAAATCTAGTGGAACAGTAATAATAAAGGACTGCTTTTGATAAAAATTATCCACAAAGTGTTTAATAATTTATTCTGAAAGGGAAGAGATGTCGACTGAAAGGGAAGGGATGTCGAACAGTAACAGAAAAGAAAGGAATACTTTACACTTTTAGGATATTGTATTTGTCAAATTCAATGCTTACATTGTCTTCATGTACATAAACTGATTTGTCCAAACAGTCAGCCACGTCATGGGTATTCAATCAATACAGCAGCTGCGGAATGGCCAAAAGGCCATAATGCAGCACAGGAGACTTCACAACAGAGGATTTCACAAGTTTGCTTGGTTTTTTCTGCTGCGCACATGTATATTTCTGTACAGACGTGCACATATAAGCTCAAACATTTCTACAGGGAATGTCCAAATTCTTTTGTAACCATATCAGTCTGTTACCAGAAGCCTGGCTGTGGTTTTCACAGACTTCCAAGAGAAAACCAAATCAAATATAGGACACAAATCCTTAGTAATTTTCCTCTAAAGCACTGCCTCATGATGTTTCTAGTAAGTTGATGCTACCGCTCAGCAACAAGCCGTTTGCAGCTTTGCAAGCCTATTTTCTGTTCAAACAGCACAGTTTACACACACAATGATATTTTATTTCACACAGCAGTGATGTAGTCAGAAGCCTGAAACAACGCAGCACGCATTAATGGCCTTTCCTAAAGCCCGTTGGTTTTAGTGGGGATTTGCACCCGTCAATAAAGACAAAGCAAAACCTGCTGCCCAGCAGATTAATGTCAGCACAACACATTGCTGAGCTGGGAACGCGAGTTTGGGTCTCAGGCTTTGTGTTCTGCTCACTGGGTGGCAAAGCTGGCCATCCTACATTGCCTCATGAGGGAGCAATATTTGCTTTCCTTTCCCTGAAAGGATTAAAAGGGACTAAAAGAAAAAGAAAAATACAAATCCACGAAACCTCTCTGATGCCTCTCTGGGAAAATGATGAAAAAAAATAAAATATGTATATATAGGGGTAGAAAACATTTGCTATTGTCGACAAGATATGGCCTATATTACAGGGTGGGATTTAATTTTTTATGTCTTTTTATATTAAAATAGTTTTTGTGGTAGCCACAGGAGAGATTCAGGTTTGTATCTGATGGGAGAATAAGTAAGATACAAACCCATCCTTGTCAAGTCCATTAGACATAGTCTTCTGAAGAGGCTGGAGAGTCTCAGTTCTAGATGTCAAGAACAAAGAATTCACCCCTAATTCTTGGTATAACAAATATGAAGTTGCTATCTCCCAAAATGTTCAAGCAATCTTCTACTTTTCTAATCTGTAGGCTGTTTCCAATACTCCCAAGTACGTCTAGCAGTGCTTTTCATTAACAACCAAACCTCATTACAAAGTCAGCGAATCTCAACCATTCTGGTACCTTCTGTATTGGCTTTTAACACAGGACAAAGTCCCACAGCAGCACTCGGCCAAACACATTCTTGCCGCTATGTTCAAATGAGTGCAGAGTTCTGCCAAATCCAGTCCAACCACCTCACCTGCCTCATGAGGCCAACCTGCGGCACAGAGCACACATTACGTTTATTTGATTACCAGTTAATTACGGCATTTCTCCTCTTATGAAACAGGGCTGGAGTCTAGTTCACACCTCACACTGAAACAACTAGAAACAGAATTGAGTAGACAAGTTCTAACTATGTTTCTCATATTTTATCTACCATGCCTTGCAAAGTATTATTTTCAGTTTAACCAGCTGTTATGGAAGCATGTCACCATGGCCTTTCATTTCATTTCATTGGAAGCATCCTTTACAATTTTAACTCAGTACTCCAATAATCTTCTCAAATTTGTCAAGGTTTTTTTATGCTTAGGCCTGAAGCAGGTAAAATGCAGCTACTTGTAATAAGCTTTATAGACAGAAACACTGAATAGGCTGTTTCTTGCCCCACTTGCTTTAAAGGTCCATGGAAATAACTGTGACTTTTTAATTCCAACCTTACACTGCTGCCTGTCATTTATTTGCTTTCAGAGCTCAGTTACATTTTTCCTCTTTCACTATCTGCAACTGAGCTTGTCAACTATTATTAAACTTGAAAAGTCACCCAGCTGCCAAAGGAACAAGTGCCCTGACTTTGACAAATTTAATAGGATTAGTTCTTTCGGTAAGGACATCAGTACTGAAAGGGACTGTTCTCATCTCAGTACTAAAGTAGATCTCTCTTGTACTATATTTGAACAAGTTATTAGTGATTGCCAGCATAATTTTGGACCTTTCAAGCCTTATGTCATTAATCCTCTTCACTTACTGAACACTTGGAAGGAGATCGGCTATCTTACAATTATATTCGTGTCTGAATAATCCCGAGAAAACAAACCAGATATTGCACCAACAAAAGCTCCGCAATAGCTCTCTCGGTACTCGTTCTGACCGTGCTTCCAGCATTGAGAAACCTTGTATTTTTCTGCTATGACATTTAAATTACTTGTTTCTGTGCAGGCCATCAACCAGATAAGATTCAGTCAGTATCAGTATACAGTGATCTCGTAAATAAGGAAATACCGCAAATGTCACAGAGTATTTCAAACAAGAAAACATTTTTAAATATTCCGCGTGCCCTGAATAAAACATCTCTGTTAACGAGCATCTTTAGATAACTAAATTCCCTTCTAACGGGGACACAGACCCCCCTCGCGGATGCTAATCGTGTCTTTCGGGGGTACTTTCAGAGACGAAGCACACGGGGTGACAATCCAAGCCCCGGCGGTGTTCCATTTCACCGCACGACCCCGTCCCGGTGCTCAGCAACTCACTCTCACTAACTGATCCCGACGCAAAGCGAGGGCCCCGCACACCGGGCGGCGCGGCACCGGAGGCTCCCGCTCTCCGCTGCTCCGGCTGCGGAGCGTCCATCCCGGCGGTTCTCCGAGCACACCCCGGGGCCCGGCACCGGTACCTGTCGGACGGCCACCGGCACGGCGGTGGGGAGCGCGGTCCCACGGCGGGGCCGCCCGCACAGCCCCGCGCCCAGCCCAGCGGGATCCTCGCGGTGCGACTCTGACCGCGCACCGCGGCGACACGTGTCTCGTCCTACACCGGGAGCAGCCCTGGAGGTACCCGGCAACCCTTCGGTATCCGCAAGGGCTCCTTAGCGAAGAAGAGCTCCCCCGCTCCCGGCCGCCCGTTACCTCAGTTGCTTTTGCTCCAGCTTGAGCTTCTTGGCTTGCGGCTCCCCCGCTGCCATCTTCGCGCTGGGCGGTGTGCGGCGCGCTCCGCTCACCTCGGCTCGGCCCGCCCCGCGACCACGCCGGCACCACCACCGGGGGGCGGGGGCGACGGGACTGACGGCCGCCACGGGCGCCTGACGGGGACGGGAGGCGAGGCCGGTCCGGCCTCCGCTCCTGTCGAGCGGTGCGGTAGCGCGCCGCCCGCCCGGGCGGCTCTAGCGTCTGGAGGCAGCCCCGGTGCTCTTCTCTCCGCTGAGGCAGAGAGGCACCTGCGGGCGGTTGGCGGCTGTCCGCGGCAGCGGGACCGCGGGGCCTGCTTGTGGGAGACGCCCGTTATTCACCGCTCTGCTCAGGCAGCGCCCCGGCCGCCCGCACCGCCGCCGGGGGGCGGCCCCTCGCGCTGCCGGGCTTCGCCGCCATCTTGGCCGCTGCCCCGGGAGCGGGCCGGGCCGCAGCGGGCCGGGGGAGGTATGTTTGGCGCCGGGGGCCCGGGGCGCTAAGGGCAGGCTGACCGCGGGGCGGGGCGTGAGCCTCCGTGCTCGGGGAAAACGGCGGTCGCGGTGCTGGGGCGGGCATCGGCGGCAGCCGCGAAATCCCTGCCGGGCGGGAACCGCCTCTGCTCGGCGCTTAACGCGGCCGTCGGCAGTTGTGGGTGGCTGGAGTCCTGCAGGGGAGACAGCCCAGTCAGTGCTGGTGGTGGGACGCTGCCCAGACAGTCCGGGACTTACCGGTTTACCTGCGTTCTTTCCCGTCGTTCGGTGTCCGTTTAAACACAGAATCGGTCCGTTGTTTGAATAAACCCTTGTCCTCCGGGCGCAGGTGCCTGTGCAGTATAGCAGTGTGTGTGCTGAGCCGGGGGTACGCAGGGCCTCGGCTGCCCCTGCCTTTAGCTCTCCTTGGAGCTGGGTCCTAACCTCAGGGAGCTGCATGGCGTGCTTTCTGAGGTAATGCTAAGGAAGGGTGATGCACCGAGTGGTGGTTTAGTTCAGTTTTTACGGGAGGTAGCCCGGGGCCTGCAGGAGGGATGATGCAGGAACTGCTGTTCAAAGTCTGCCTGCAAAACCTGCCGCAGAGCCACACCAGGAGGGGTAGGTAGCACTCAGCTTTCCTCAATCTTCCTTAGCAGCATTGCTGCGAATATGGTGGTTCTGGTCATACTGCTCTTGCTTAATTAGCAAGGGGCCCTGTGAGTGTAGGTTTGCATAATACGCGCTGGAAATTAATCCATTATCATCTACCACTGTGCATCACATATCGCTTCTGCCCCGTTCATAATTGAGCGGGGGTTGTCTCTTTTTTCTTTTGTTTCAGTGCTAATCTACTTTGAAGTAGCAATGCATTTACCATCTTTTCAGTTTGATGAATGACTTGTGATCATTAGATGTTAATCAGACTGGAGAGATAGCTTCATCATAGCTCTTGGGCAAAAATCATACTTGAATAATGAAAATTCGTTCATTAGAAGGCTGTGTAGGTTAGGAAAAGCTATTTTGCAAGAAAAGCACAAGCAAATTAAATTACTCATGCAAGAGGTAAAATGATGGAAGAAATGTTTTGCAGAAAACCTGACTATGTCACTATCAGAATGATTCAGCTGGCAATTCCCAGCAGCTCTAACTTGTACATAGATTCTCATTTATGGAGAACAAAACAAAAGAAAACAAACATCTGAACAATATTTCACTGTAAATGTCTAGAATTTAATCTGTGGTGTGTTGGGTGCTAACTCAAGAACACAAGCAAACCCGGGTTTATAAAATGATAATAATAATGGGACAAGCACATTCTTTTCCATCTGAGCACACATACCTGAAAATGCCTTGCAGATGAGATGGCAAATTAAACATTAAGACCACTCCACGCCCTCTAGTGCTTGATTTTGCTGTTCTTATCCTGAAATGGAGTTTCCTGTTGTGTAAAATAGCTATGCACCAGCCAAGTGCCAGTTACCATTTCAAAGCTCTTCTTACAAGCAGTTCTGCATTAAGAATCTTAAACAGAAACCTTGTCATGAGGATTCATGAAAGAGAAATTGAAGCCCTTGAGGTGGAGAGGTCTGAACAGCAGGTGACAAGTGGCAGCTGTACTTCATGGCTGTGATAATGGGAAGAAAGCAAATTAAACCTTTTTAAAATGTTAAGTTCCTTCCTCTTAGTTCCCTTTTATTTTTTCACCCAACTTAGAGTTTCCCATGTAACTTTCAAAACTTAGTTCATATACAGAAAATGATATATTTTATGCTCATTCAACATAGTGCATGAGAGTCTGCTTTTTTAACAGGAACTTCCTGGTATTTGGGAGCCTGATTTTGTTAATGTAAGACGGAATAATTGAAGAGTGCTGCTCAGCTCTTTTCTCATGGAAAAGAAGGGTAAAAAATGGTTAGATGCCTAGTTGTTGCAGCGTGCATGCACATCAGTAAGAGCTGTCATTCACGGCAGGGGTCCAGTGGTACTTACTGGCTCTGATCTGGTATTTCAGTAGTGCATGGCTCTTTGGCTCTATGTTTGTCCTTTCTGGAACCTTGAGTGCCTCTTAAAATAGAGCCTGTGAAAAACAGCAGTGTAAAGCTGGTAGCACTGTCAGTCTGGCTGTTACACTTACTGGAGCACGATGGAAAACATCTTCCCAAAAAACTACTGAGATGAACTTTTATATCCTGTCATCACATCCTGCTGCCTTGGTCATTAAGATTTTTTGTTTGGCTGGAATATGAGCCTAATTAGCAGCCTGTTCCTGAAAATCCTGTTGATAGTGAACAGTGAATGTGTGACAAGATGCTCACCTTACCTGTGTCCATTTGATCCTCTATATCTGTTCATTACTGCTTTCAGGGAGGAAATGTGTTAAGTGGCTCCTTAGTAGTCCTGGAGCAGCTGATTCAGATGGAAATTGTGTCAGAAATGTTCCATTTTCATATAAAAATGTAGTTTTAGCAATGAATTTTTAGTTGTTTCCATGGAGGTTTTTTTTGGGGGAAGGGCTTATGTTTCTGGTGGGGTTTTTTAATAAGAAACTTGCTTTTTCAGCTCTTACAGTGAAGCTTTCCGTTCCTTAAGGACCCCAGGGGAACTGCAGTTTTTCAGGATTTTAGATTGTTCTCTTGGCAAGAGATGGAATTATCTTGCCAGCAATTAGAAGATTTATAGTGGAGCTAGATTGAACAGAGGTTCCATGCAAATGTATTATTGGAAAGTTCATCAGTCAGTAGATGAAATGCCGCACAGATTCTTATGCAGGCTGTGATTGATTGCTATTGGTAAAAGCATGGAGGAAGTTTGGAATTCTGTTATGGATACCAAACACTGATTTAAGATTACTTCAGAGTATTCTCAAAGGACTGCTTCCTTTTAAAAACAATTCCAGAAACTTGCTATCAGTGTTTTAAATTAGAGCAAAGATAAATAAATGTATACTGAGCATCTGGGAAGCCAAATGTTTAGTCTTTAATAGGGATGATCTTGCTGGTAAAATATACATCTGAGTAATTGTACGGACACAAGCACTTCATTGTGTTAAGTTAGACAGAGCTGATTTGATGATGGGAGTTTTGCTTTACTATAGAGAGAAACACCAGGCAGTTCTTAAGAAGGGTTGCAAAAATGTTTTTACTTTAATATGCAGATGCCTAAGCCTTGGGCATCATATAAGTAACAAGATTAATGACACTTGAGCAGCAGCAGTAAGATATGCTAACAGTGATAGGAGCCTTAAAAAACTGAAATTACAGAACATTCCATTTTAGTAAGATCTGAGACTTCCAGGTATATCAGTTTGAATCACATCTTTTCATGTTGTGTCAGGTCCATGTTCAGAGCTGTTTTTTATCAGGTTTGCTGTTTTAAAAGCTGGTGAATGGGGCTGGGATGGTGAGGAGGAGAGGTTTTGCCACAGCTGTGGAACATTTGTGACATATCTTGATTTTATAGGAAAAAACTAAACTACCGACCAGCTGCTTGTGACAAAAATACTAACTTCAAAATAGAGCTGCCTATTTTAGCTTCTTTGTTTCTCCAGATTACTTTAAGCATTTGGTTACTTTCCATTTGCTTGTCACTAGAAGTTCATTTCTACAAATACACAACAGAGGCTCAGACAGTCCATCCCCACTAATCCTTCCACCCTTTCAGAGAAGCTATGCCAAATGCAGGGAACATGGGAAGCTGTGGAATACTTTCCCAGTGATGGTCCCATCTTGAGCCATTTTCAGTCATTACTACATGCTCTGAAGGGCATTGCAGAGGTCAGTGATAAATTCCTCACTTCCTGGTTTTCAGAGCTTTGTCTGTAACTCAGCTCAGTGTTATGGAAAAGCAGCTGCTAACAGTATTTCTGCATTAATTACATTTCAGAGTACTTAATTGTAGCTAAGGACAAGCATGTGCAATCAAGTCTTTTTCCCATGCTTCTCCCTCTTGCCAATGAGCTCTGCTTTTGTCTTGTGAGCCTGCTGTGACTTTGGTCCAGATGTTTCTGTGCCAAGAGACTGGAAAAATGGTAAAACTGCAAAATTGCAGTTTAATCAACAGAAAAGATCCAGGCTTGGAAAGAGCATATTGAAGACGCCTGAGCTAAAATACTTAGTTCTTCTGTGAAGACTTCATATAGTGGTAGGACAACAGTGACTCCAAAGAATGACGTGGGATTTTGTGTGTCAGATGGGAAGTCTGAGAAGCTGCAAAACTTCTGCTGTCCTCCTTGTTGGTGCAGTGCCTGTAAGATGCTTTTCAGTCAGGCAATAGTATGGAAGGCTGTCAACCTACTAAAAATGAGCTTGAATTTGCTGTGGGCTAAAGAAAGAAATAGTAATCCACATAAGTGTTCAGTCTGCTTCTTAGGCCTAAAAGCAGAGTGGGGGAAAACATATCCTTTTGAAATAGTCCTACAAGCACGCCATGGAGTGGTTTTATGCTGCCATCTCAAAGCAGTGTATGCTGCTGCACACATACTCTCACAGTTGTTACATTTTGGTAGTGTGCTTTTGCTACTGTTTTCTTAAACTTACAATCTTTGATTTAAGACCTTTACCCTCAAAGTGCTGCAACTCATAACATGCTTTGCTGTTTGGCCACAAGTTTTAGCTTGACCTATTGGTGTGAGGAATCTGACTGTTACTAGATTGAATTGTTGTGTTCAGCATTTTTTAATCTTTCTTTTTCTCTGCAAATCTAATGTTCTGGTGAGATAGAGAGTACTGAGAAATGAATTCAGGGATGTCTACATGTCTGAAGTGAAATCTGGCACTAAAAAAGAGCAGCAGGGAAATCTTCAGTATTGGGAGCATTGTGAGTTATTTTTGTTAAATAATAGCTTACATAAGATATTTTTGTAGCAGTACCAGTTGTAAGATACCCAACTTGAAATCCATTTTTAATTGGTTGATGCCGGTTGCTTGACACTGTGTGGGATAAGTGAAATTACTTAGTCTTGCATATAATAGACTGATGTTCCCACTGCTGTAAGAGCTTCTTTATCATAGTCAGCCCTGGGAAGCAAACAAACTGAGCTGCTCACTGACTGATGAGGCAGGGCTTGCATAGTTTGTACTGCAGTTGCAAGCAGAGCGCTTCAGTTTTCCAGAGCACATCAAATTAACAGCAAAGTAGCATACTGCTAAAACTTGAGAAAGAGGAAAGGAGCATGTGAGGGGGTTTGAAGGGAGCTCTTACTGCTAGAAGCAGAATAAAGCTGGAATCTGCTAAGCATGGTCCCCTGGATCAGCATGATACTCCAGTTGAACATGAGGCCATGCAAACACTTGTATAAGCACAGTGGGTACCTGGACAGCTTGGGGCAGGTGAGTAAATAGGGACAGTGGTCAAATGCTGCTGCCCTTTCTGGCTACCCATGCCCTCTGTCGACTGCGTATCAAGTCATGGGCTTATATCCTAAGTGCAGCTGTGGCGAAAGAAGAGGCCTGGCTAACGCAGCCATGTGTGCACAAAGAGCTTGCAGTGTGCGCGGTAGAATTACGTGGCTGCGTTCAGGTATTATATTAGCCTGCTGCATGGCTGTGCTTGTGAAAAGTATATTATGACAAGTGCAGTAATTTCTGATCAGTAAAATCTGTATGAGCATTAACAGCAGGACAACTGTGAGGGCTTAAAAACACTGTCACATGTATCCGTCAGAGTATGATTGGAAGCTGCCTGCAGGCCAGCGTAGCTTCTCCACAGTGGGCTGTGTATCAGGTCCTCTGGAAAGAGACTCTTACTGGTACTGGTTGTACTGAAACCCTCCTGTGCAGCATTGTATGCATTTAATAGGGATTCGGTCTTGTATTTGTTAACAGATATGCTATTGTATCTGTGTTAGTACAGAGAACTATTCTAAGCTCTATAGCTGATCACCTTCATATGTTTGGGCTATCTTGGTGTGGAACAATACTGACATTCAGTGGTTGATTATACTTGCCACCGTGGTGTGACTATCCAGGAGATTTTGAAGGGTTTTACTGTTCAGCATTGGCTAAATTCAGATCTTATTAATTGAACTGGATTAAAGCAGTTGTGTCAAGGCTCCTTTACAGGAATACTGTGCTCATACTATTGAAATTGTCCAGTTTTTAACATACTAAATTGGAGATTAATTTGGTCTAGCAGAGATACAGTAGAAACACACAATGACACTTTGTAGCTTTGTTTCCTTTCCTACTCTTAAACAAATTAGCAGTCAGTTTCCAAAAGAACTTCCTCTTATACCATATATCTTAGTTGGATTTTTCTGCCCACATTTTGACTGTTGGTGGTCTTATGTCTACCACCAAAGGCAGTGCTCTCTTAGCAGGAGGTATCTAAGACCTGGCAAGGCCTCAGTGAAGATGACCACATTGCTGTCATGCACGTGAAGGAGTTTAGAATTTGAAAAGCTGGATCTTGGCCCACTTCCCACATCTGCTGTCTAGGTGGAGGGAAATAGCATAGTAACTACCTTCTTCAGCAGTCATTTTTGACCTTCTGTGGTGTGCTTTGGAAGACGTACTTCTGTTTTGTCAAGATCTGCAGGGCCAGATCATTTTTCAGTGTTACAAGTATGTTGGGAGGTCAGCCTAGTACTCTGAGCAGTTCAGATTCAGGCACAGCAACAAGAGCTCACTGGGTGGAGCTAAGCCCTTATTACAGTGTTTTGGAATGAGGCTTTACAGTTTATACAGTGTTTGGACTTCTTAAAAACTCCATGCAGCTGGGCCATTTACATATAGATGCTTCTGTGCCATCTTCATATTTGTGTGCCAGAGTTAACATTAGCAAAGGAGCAAGTTTTGTCTGCATTTCATGGCATGATCATGGCCAAACATTCTAAGATTAATGAAAGCTGTGACAGGTTCTTGGTAGATGTATTTGGTTTCTCTTGGACATGCAGAGTCTTCTTCTTTCAAGGTGGGACATTCAGTAACTGGTCTCTTCCCAGTCATGTTTGATTCCTCTAAAGGCTAAATAAACTTCAGGGTATCTTTATTGTTATCATCTGCCCATTTCTACCACCTCCTCTGCACCAGCTGTAGCACTACCTCGCAATGTAAGAACTTTCATCAGGAAGCTCATCTGACCAGAAACTCCTTTTTCTGCATCAATTTATGACTGGACCGGTTTCCTAATATAGGTAATTGAGGAGCCACAGACCTGCTCAGATGAATACCTGGAAGGCCAAAGAGTTGAATACCCAGTCGCAGGAGCAGCTTCTTCAACTACAGAATGAATTTATGCAGGATATAAGTACCAGAGTATTTTCACCTTGAGGAGCCAGTGCCCAGGTTGCAATTTGTTTGGTTTGTGTTCTAAGCCTGAGTTTAAACTTGGACTTTATTTTTGTCAGAGGACGGTTATGCAGCGGGTCAGCCAAAGCAGCATATCTGTGTCATGTAAAGGCTAAAGCGAGGAGCTGAAGTGTGATGGTATTTGTCTCTTCTGTAGATGTGGAGGAAATAGTTTATTCACTTCATTTGAATCAACAATGCAGTTCACTTACTGTCCCATTGGAAGTTGAGAAATAGACTGGGAATTAGTTTTAAAAAAAGGCAGTTAAGCTTCTTGTCCCATGAATAAGTGAAGGATCAGTGGCTGAGGCATGGTATTTGTAAATCTTTAAAGATATAAGAAAAAAGTCACATTCCTTATCTGTAGTTCATACTCCTTTTTTTCCATGAGTAAGTTGTGTAAAACATTACATGTAAACATATTTCATGTGTGTCCAGCACATTTGAGCACTATTCATTAAATCATGTTTAAATTCCTGGTTTTGTGTACTTCTAATGAATTCCAACCCTTTATCCAAGTGCAACTTGGCATAGATAGTAAGCAAAAGACTAATCAGCCAGCAAATAAAAACCACTTTTCTAGTTCAGTAGCTGAAAGCTGACAAGCTAAAGAGCTGTGTCTTTAAGATAGTGCAATTCTTAGTTATGTGTGTTATGCAAACTCCTCCTGCTATAGGAAACTTAATGCATGTGATATAGGAAACTATGCATAAGTTACCCTTAGACATTGCCAAACATGTTTAAGTGAGTGCCAACTCATGAGAGTCAGCTTTTCTTTAAGAAATAAGTTACAAAATCTGAATAGGGATGAAAGTGGAAATCCAGGGTGTTGGCTTCTTACTTACTGTGTGGTATGTTAGTGATTTGATCCACTGTGAACTGTTTGGTGATGGAACATTCCTCTAAGTAAAGAAAAGCAGCAAAGAAACCTTTTTCTTAAATTCACTGTACATGTTAATTAAGAATAGCTGTTGTAAGAAGGGAAATCTGGGTGAAGAAATGATGTCAATCCGCATATCCTTGTGTTTATTTTAACTTCTTTGAATGTGTTTCCAACAGAAAATGATCCACAGCCTGTTTCTTATAAACTGTTCTGGTGATATATTCTTGGAGAAGCACTGGAAGAGCGTTGTGAGCCAGTCTGTGTGTGATTATTTCTTTGAAGCTCAGGAGAAAGCAATCGATGTTGAGAATGTGCCTCCTGTCATTTCAACGCCACATCACTACCTCATCAGCATCTATAGGGATAAAATCTTCTTTGTGTCTGTCATACAGACAGAAGTGCCACCACTCTTTGTAATTGAATTTCTGCACCGAGTAGCAGATACTTTCCAGGTTTGTCACCATTAAATAATTTTAAAATTTAAATCACTCCAAGGGAACTTTTGTCTAAACTACTTTTAAAGAAAAGTAATAAACACCCCCCCCCTCCAGTGAGTTTCCCCTTTGCAATTTTTAAGTCAGGCACTGGTTTATAGAATACAAAGGAAAAGGGTCTGGTTTGTGTATTCATTTGATTTACAGTTTACCAGTACACATGCCCTAAAACCCAAATCCCACTTTGTCTTTCTTCTGTAAGCTTTTGTACTGTTCATATCATCATACTGTTCATATCATCATCATCATGAAGCAGGCTGTAGGGAGGAAAGAGCTGCAAAGCATGAGTAAATTTTTCAACCTATTTCACAAATAGTCTAAGTAAAGGAACCTCTGTGAAGACTGAGCATTGCCAAAAGATAGTCACCTTATTTTACAACTGTCTTCTAACTGAAGATGTGTTAAAGTTCACAAGTTGGAGAACCTTTAGTACATAGATACTAGTAAAACAGATTAAAATCATTTCACTGTCCACACTGTCTTTATTTCTAGTTAGATAATAAACATAACCTTAACGTATGATGCCCTCAGACTACAGAAGTAGTTAGTTTAGGCACTAAAGTTCCTTGATATGTTGGAGAATTTCCGTAAAAAAAAAAAAACCAAACCAAAAACCAACACAAAAAAATCCCCAAAGAAACTTCTCTAAAGCATCTTAACAGGAATAAAAATCCTCTCCTTTGTAATCTCTAATTTGTTCAGGATTACTTCGGTGAATGTTCTGAGACTGCAATTAAGGACAATGTAGTTATTGTGTATGAACTTCTAGAAGAAATGTTAGACAATGGCTTTCCACTGGCGACAGAATCTAACATACTGAAGGAGCTGATTAAGCCTCCCACAATTTTGCGCTCCGTTGTCAACTCCATCACAGGTATGAAAATAAATCATTTTCAGTGGTGACTGGCTAAAACCAAATCCCATCATATCTCATGGCTGGAAAATAAGATCACATCAGTGTGAATCTTTAAGGGAAGCCACTGTCCACCACTTCTCACAACAAAGAGTTGGGTAAAACCAACTTCCTCTTTATTTGGAATTTATGCCTGGCACCTTTGATATCCTTGCACTGTCTGGTCCAGCCACAGCTGCTGAAGTCCCTCAGCAATACCAGTTCCTGGCACAGGCAGCAGATATTGCAGACAGGTGCTCTGGGATTGGCACAGAGCTAGCTCCAAGCCTTGAATAACTGAAGGGCATTGGAGAAGGTTACATATTTTATAAGAAATGTTATAGAAAAGTATATAAGAGGTATCTAAT
The DNA here is from genome assembly GCA_039877255.1 of Loriculus beryllinus. Taxonomy (NCBI): domain Eukaryota; kingdom Metazoa; phylum Chordata; class Aves; order Psittaciformes; family Psittacidae; genus Loriculus; species Loriculus beryllinus. Next base: position 16,640 of record JBCJKH010024663.1, on the reverse strand, counting down.
AAATCCTTGGTGGCTGGGAACAGATAACATGAAGGGAAGCAAATCCTGTGTCCTCAGCCTCTTCCCTGCCCCTATCAGCATCCATCAAGTTTGGAGCTGTTTTCAGGCTGTTGGAAATGGGTATGTCCTGCACTGACAGGGCCAAATGTCCGTCATCTGAGCCGGTGGAATCTGCATGTCTGGCAGGCCAGTGCAAGGGCAGTAAGCCATGAGGTGTCACTTGGGGTCAAAGATATGCATGATGTTTGCCTGCAGGGTAGGTGGGCTGCAGGGCCACGCAGAGGTAGTGTTCGGAGGTGCTGGTCTTTGAGGTAGCACATGTGGTTTGATATGAGAGCTCTCTCACCTGTGTGGCCCTGCAGCCTAGCCTGTGCAGTGCTGCTGCACCCTGTGAGGCTGCAGAGGAGCAGGCAGAGAAACAGCAACTGCTCCCCTTTGCAGTGGGAGTGAGGAAGGGGTTGTGACTCCTCCCCCATGAGTTACAGCACCAGGGTGGAGTTTAGGCCAGGGTTTTTCTGTGTGAGTTTCAAAAGAATTAACACATCTGTTTTCTGCCTGCTAAGAAGGGGCCTACCCCCAGCAGGTTGTGCAGAAATGATAACTGCTGGCTGCCAGACTCTAAATGAAGCTGCATGACACAATGCCACATTTCGTTGTGCTAAAGGGCAAAAGCAAGCAAGAGGTACGGCCCTGTTCTGAGACCTAGTTCTAGCAGAGGGAGTTGTTTCCACTCTACTGGGATTCCAAGATCACAAAGCCCCAGAAATAAGATTTTTTTTTTCTCTTTTCATTTTTTAATAAGAACCAGTTTACTTTAGGTAGTTCAGGAGGCCCTTTTCTCACTCTGGGTGTTATTAAGAACCAGGAGCCAAAGGTGACAGCAAGACAGGCAGGGGCAGTGCCATCACTGTTAAGGAACTGTCACAGTTTAAACCCAGCTGGTAACTCAGAACCACAGCACTGCATCAGCTACTAAGAAGGAGAAAAATGACTGCTACTGCTGAACCCAGGACAGGAGCCCAGAGGTTGAGCCAACAGGTCAGGGTCATGATTAGGTAACAGGGTCACCTACAGCTCAGTGATTGCCCGGACAGACTGTCACACTGAGACAGGTCAAGCCTGTGGGCCAGGGTCTGGATCGATGTGGCACATGGTCAAGTGTAGACGTGGCAGTCATATTGCTATGAGGTAACTCAGATGCGTACTGGGGTGAGAGCCCCCGCTTAACAAGCAAAAGGGGTGGAAGCCCTCCCTAAGGCTTCTTCCAGGTCTTCATAACAAATCCTACCAGTAAATCAGCCCTGAAGGCAGCCAGTTAAAACTTTTAGGACAAAGGGGAAGCAGCATGCTTAAGACCTTCGCAAGGAGCTGTAATGTCTTCTAGTGATGAAGTCCTTTGCAGTATCTAGCCCCATACCTCCTCCCACTCAAAGTGCCTGCTGTCTTGAGCCTTGTATTCTGCTGTGCAACCGCAAGTCTGGACACATGCTTAAAGTGCATTCGTGTCACCTCATGAATGAAATTTAGTGGTCCAGTGGCTCTAGTCTGGAGTTCCTGGAGGCAAACCTTGCTTTGATTCTTAATATTGGCAGTTGAAACACCTCTCTTGTCATTAATTACTGATTTTGAGTTTCTTTTCATTTTTAAGGCAGTAGTAATGTAGGTGACACGCTTCCCACCGGCCAGTTATCCAACATTCCTTGGCGCAGAGCAGGAGTAAAATACACAAACAATGAAGCCTATTTTGATGTCGTTGAAGAAATTGATGCAATTATAGACAAATCAGGTAAGATGCCTTGCAAAATCTTACGTTTGTTCAGTGTATTTACATTTAGCTGCTGATGTTTAGAAAGAATACAGTCTAAAGGCTTTTTTGTGTGTGTTTGATATACATGAGTCCATATCTTAAATAGAAATACACAATTTTAAATTATATACCCCAACTTCTTCAGCTCATCTCAAACCATCAGTATGCTCTAGGTTGCTTCAGGAACACCCACAAGAAATACTCTGTACTTAGATGGGTTTGGTTTGCGTATTGATTCACTCTCAAGAGACACAAATGGAAAAAATAGTTGAAGTTTTAAATTCACTGAGAAAATGATCTTTCCATTGTTCCCGCACCACTACACAACTTGCTAGTTTTCTGAAGATGGGATAGGGATGAAAGAAAGGAAGATTCAGAGTTTGCATATGCAGAAATTCTTATTTGCTATTGCTGGCATCCAGTTCAAGCACATACAGTACAAGTCCTGTGTAACAGCTGGCACAAGTATCATTAGCTGATTTGGGACAAGCTGTTTGTTCTGGCTCTTATACATTAGCAAGCTGCCCAGGCCACAGGTAACTGCACTGACCTTTCCTATCTGTGCTTGGCATGTTCTTCAGTGTTGTGCAAATGTCATCTCTGCCCTCTAGCTGCACTCACAACAGTTGTTAGGCCTTTCATAATAATGTTAAGTCAACTGTATTCTTTTTTTTTCCCCCTCAGGTTCTACAGTCTTTGCAGAAATCCAAGGTGTTATTGATTCATGTATTAAGCTCTCAGGAATGCCAGATCTTTCTCTTTCTTTCATGGTAAATAAATCCTGAGCAATTAAAATTCCAAAATATATGCTAAACATATCTTAGTGATCAGAGTTAAACAACTTTATGTGTCACACATAAAAAAAAGTAAGTTTTACCTTATATTGTGACGTTGCTGCATTGCTCAGTAGTTGGAATGGCTTTTCTCTGTACGTAAACCTACGCTCACAGGAGGAGCTCCTGTACCAGTTCAGACCAGAAATCCATCCAGCTCAGTAGCGTGTCTCAGAAAAGAGCTAGGAATGGTAGAGTCTAAGAAATAGGAATTGTGTGGAGTTCAGTAGCTAGTTCAAACTGCTGGTACCTGATGAGATTTCACTTACCACCCTGCCACTGCTTACAGAACCCACGGCTGCTGGATGACGTCAGCTTCCATCCATGCATTCGGTTCAAACGCTGGGAGTCGGAGAGAGTCCTTTCGTTTATTCCTCCCGATGGGAATTTCAGATTGATCTCCTACCGTGTCAGTTCACAGAAGTACGTTTCTACACGCTGGTTCTTCAGATACACCATCTACCACTTTCCATTTGAGGAGCTGCAGACTTCTCCTTGTCATGGGGAGAGTTTGCATTGTTGCTAAAATGCACACTCTCAGGTTTTGTCTCATCTGTGGCTCTGTCCCTGCTAAAATAAGAAAACAATTTTTCAGTGAGCTGCTAATACTCAGCAATCATTTCTCAGTGGGATAAGCCACATGATAGCAATACAAGGTTGTTCATTTCTGGTAATTGTTGCTGCGTAGATGCTGCATGGCTAAGTCTCTGTATACATAGAGGACTCTGGTCTTCATAAAAAAGATAAAACAAAAAGTCTAAACTGCAGATTTCTGCAGGCTAAGTCAGATTTGACTGGTGGCTGTTCTGAGAGTTGCCTCAGATTACTTAGATAGAGGAATAGAGATTAGGACACTGATTAAGAAGAAAATCTTTTTTTCCCTGTGATTTTCTGCTAATAAAATCACTTAACAGCTGAAGTATTGTTGAAGAGCCAAATATCACTTTTCACTTTTGAAACAGACTGATTCTAACTTGAATATCTGCCAGAAGCACAGGAACTGATTATGAGAGAGAGCTTTATTTTATCAAGCAGAGAAGTAGCCAAGATGCATTTAGCTACCGTTTTCTCTTTTCAGCTTGGTGGCAATTCCTGTGTATGTGAAACACATGATCAGTTTTAAGGAAAACAGTTCTTCAGGAAGATTTGATGTCACCATTGGACCAAAACAGAATATGGGGAAAACAGTAGAAAGTGTTGTCATGACAGTTCACATGCCAAAGGCCGTACTTAATATGAACCTTACTGCTACACAAGGCAACTATACGTTTGACCCAGTTACTAAGGTAAGTCTGAAGTTGTTATTTAAGAATCTAAGGTGACATTAGACCAAGTCAAACGTACTGCAGAGTGCTGGAGCAGCCTTCCACACTTGACAGAAAACTTTCCCTTCAGCGTATGTTTAAGAATGAAATTCTTGTCTTGAAAATTTACTTTTTCAAACTTAGATACACACCAGCTGTGATTTCTGGTTTTATCAGTCTCCCTTTCCTTCCCCTCTCCCTTCCCTTCCTCTCTTTTCTTCTGCCTCTTCACTCCCTGAATATTTTCCTTTAATGGATGCAGCATTTTGCTGATGGTTTCAGCTATGGTATATTCTGCAATCCATGTTCTTCAAAACAAACTTAGCTGGAGAAAATGCAGTAGAGTTGAAGATGGGTAGCCAGAAAAACAGGGAGCAGGAAATGAAAAACACCTTCCAAAAGATCTGCTTGAGGACACGCTAGAAGGGAACAAAGGGTCAGAAATACCGTGTCTTGGGATTCCTGCTTTCTTGCCTCTGAGCTGGGGTTTGAGCCCTAAATGTCCTAAGGCTCCTGAATCTTTTGAGTATCCAGGAACCATTTTGCTGAAATGCAGCCTGGGCCAAACCATTCTGCTGGCTCTGACACCCTGCTCCGAGCTTTGGAATAGCTCAGTGAGCAACTGATTTGAATTACAAGTGAAAACTCTCCACATCTTGTTTCTGGAAGAACAGACCTTGATCTTTTAAAAACGAAACCACAGAACAAACTCCCACACTTGAAGTCTCCTTCCCTCACTGCAGAAATAAAGTAAACTGTGCTTTTTAGAGCTGGAATAACAAGGTGGATTGTACCTTCAAAAGTTTGCAGAAGTAGAGAGAACTGAGGAGTTTCTGCATTTATTGACAATTTTTGGTTTAGGATGAGAACAAAAACAACCTCTTGTGGATGAGGAAAGGGCCAACTTGGTTCCGTGTACCTTCTTTAAAGTGTTAAGAACCAATGGAAACAAGTGACCCTTATGGAACATCTGTCTTTGCCAAGCACCTTGCTCCCATCCTCCTCATTCTCATGTTCATAAAGTTCCTATGACCTTTATGCTGATTCCTCTCCTTGTTGCATGGATCTAGATGACCTACAGTCAGGTAACAAACAATCACTGCTACTAAGGGAGCAAGACCTATAAAGTGCTAAGGAACACTCACAGGGCAAAAGAAATGTCAGGGAAGAAAAGTCACCACACCTGCAGGAGCCCTGGTCATGCCAGCTCCCAGCCAGTGCAGTACATCTCCTGGCTACCAGGCTGCTTTCTGTACCCAGCCTGCAAACCAAAAGCTTGCCGTGAACTTGACCTCATAGTGTGTTTTCCTAGAAACCTACTACTACTGGTTTTTTCTCTGACAAGGTGTTAACGTGGGACGTTGGCAAAATTACCCCTCAGAAGCTACCGAACCTGAAGGGCCTGGTGAACCTGCAGTCTGGAGCCCCCAAGCCAGAGGAGAATCCCAGTTTAAACATCCAGTTTAAGATACAACAGCTTGCAATTTCGGGTGAGTGAATAAGTGTGATATGTAGTCGGTACTGATGGAATGAATAGCGATCGGAACTGAAGTGGGAAACTTAATCTTTTAATTGGAGATGCTGATCTGGAGTCCGCTTACTAAAACAGGGAAGTCTGATTTACCCAGACCTGACAGACTTGCTGGAAGACTCCCTTGCTGGGAATAGTGAATTTCCAATTGTTTTACTCAAGAAAGACTGTGAGAAGTGTACAGAAGAATGGGCTTTTCTGTGTTGACTCGTGCACTAAACATGCAAATTTATCCTTTTAGTGAAGAGTGGCAGATGATGATTTAGCATGCTGTCCTTGACTGGCTTTAGCCTTGTGCCTCTAAAGGTCCTTCTAGCAGTCAAAAAACTCCAGTAATTTTAAAGAATGCCCTTCTTATTCTTTCCCCCTGCATCTGGTTAGGTTTTCATCTTCAAAACAATCTGCAAGTAAAATCAGAATGAAGTCTATAGGGCAAGTGCAAAAGTAAATTTAAAGCAAGCAAGGCCTCAGTCTCCAAACAGTTAAATCCTGCTTGTGGAAAATGCTTCTGCAAAGAAAAAGCTTCTCCAAGCTTTGCAGGATTAACACCCTAATAGCGCAAAGCCTCATGCCTGGAAAGAAGGAGGATGACTGAAGGTGGTAGATGAGAATTGCTGGTAGTACACATAGTTCCTTTCTAGATAGGTACTGGGCTGTGGTCTTTTTGCTTCTGGACTATGCTGAGTAACAGTCTTTCTGCAAGAACAGCATCCTGCAGCTTCCACTTAAACTTGTGACCCGTTAGTTTAAATCTAGCACAACGTAGTGGATTGATGGCTGGATGCCAGAGATACGGACCTGTGAGAGCACAGGGGACAACCTGAAACCATTAGGTAAGTAAGAGCTGCTGGTGTTCCTCAGTCACTATTAGCAGGGTTGCTGATCCTTGCAGTTATGGTTTAGGGTGAGAAGATTACTAAAACTTGTCCTTTGCTTCATGTACATTATTGGAACAGAGCGCAGCATACAGGAGCGGTGCAAGATGAGACTCATTTGATCCCTTGGAAGGAGAACGTTGGCTCCCGGAGCAGAACACAAAAAAGTTGTTGCCTTGCCAGGGCAGCTGCCATGAGGTGACAGGAATGGTCTCTGCCTTTTCAAACCAGATGTATTTGTGAAAGGAAGGAAAATGAGCTTCTTACCTGATCTGACATGCTTCAAGAAAGCAGGACTAATAAACAGACTGACATGATTTCTCACATTCTGCTTTTAACTTTGTGCTTGTTTTTGTCTTTTTCAGGACTGAAAGTGAATCGCCTAGACATGTATGGAGAGAAATACAAGCCTTTTAAAGGCGTCAAATATATTACGAAAGCAGGAAAATTCCAAGTGAGGACATGAAAAGCTGCACAACTTCCAAGAGGAAATTCCCCTTAAAAAAAGAAAAATTCACTGCTTAGTGACTTACTTTGCTATTAATTAGGTGCAATTAATAGACACTGATTAGTTTGGGATCAAAGCGTTTGTGCACAGCAGCTCTTAAAATGAAAGCATAGCTTAGTTTTTCTTAATATGGCTTTAAATTAAGGTACTTTTTTTCTAATACACCTTCACTGTTTTTTTACTGAATTGTTGTTCTGGTGAATAGTTTGGTGTAGGTGATCCACAAAATGCCACAGACACTACACTGCCAGTCAGATACCAAAGCCCAGAGGTCAAGCACATTCTGAAGGCCAGACAGGTCACCGGAGAAGTCTTGTGGTGGCACGTTTTGCTGCTGCAGCCACCTGCAAAGCGAGCTCTGCTATTCTCACAGCCAGCTGCGAGCTGGCAACCCACAAAGCATCATGTAACCTCTTCAGAAACAGCAGTAGAGAGAGGGGCAAGGGTCCCCAGTGGGGGTTCTGGGATGTAGCAAGTGTCACTCCTGAGAAAGAGCTTCTGATGAAGAAAAAAATAACTTCCTTGTTTACAAGAAATCGCCTTTCTTAAGAAGCATTTGCCTTAATCAGCCTTCATTTGTGCCATCTGCAGATGAGCTGATAAAAATAACATCCTGCATTAAATCTGGGAGGTGATTGTTGCTTCAGTAATCCACTTTCTTGCCATTCAATCTCATCACCACCATCATTTTTTTTAAGAATACAGTTGCAGAGAGTAAGATCTATTTTTTATGTGACGCCTTTGCTTTGATGTAGATGCTCCACGTGTTCCAAGTGGATGCCACCAGATTTGTGCCATGTGTGCATTGGAGCGTAGCTTTTTAGGTAGCACAATAGAAGTGTCAAGTGTATTTAATGGTTGTGTGCTTTAATGTTAACGAAATAAAGGGAACTCTACTGCAAATACATCCTCTCTTGTGAAATGTTTGCACAATTCATGATGCTCATAAGCAGGAGACATCTACTTAAGATACAATTAAATGATGGCCATTTACTGCTTCTTTACTGAACTTGATCTCCGTGAAGCTATTTGAAGTTTAGAAGGGGCATTTAGGAGCACAGCAGGTAACCTCCCTTCTGTAATGGAGAAGTAATGTTTAGATCATGACAAAGACAACAGTGATGAAGTAAAGCTGTCTAAACTGCCTTATACCATGAAGTTGTTACCTCTGTAAACCAACTGTGCCCCACAGTACCTGCCAGGTTTCAAAGCACGCCTTTGGGCAATACTTAGTAGGGTGGGAAACTCAAAAGATGAAGGGCAGGATACTGGAGAATCTATTTCCCTGTTTGGTTTACAAATTGATTAGGTGAAAACTGCTTCAGATGAAGAACAGAAACTCAAGTCACTCAGCAGTCAAAATGTCAAATGCTGGGGCAAAAAATGATCCAGGCTGAAAAAAGGAGGGGAACTATCTGAGCACTGTCAGCAAGTCAGTAAGGAAATAAAAGAGCATCAATTCTCCATCAGTAACTTCAGTGATATCACTGGGGCAAACTTTCATTTTGAATTTCTGAGATAACAGCAGATCAGTGCAGCTAAAACAGCGCTTGTAAGGACCAGCACCTGTAAGAAAGCCCTGCATTTGTGTAGACACAACACTGGCCATTGGAAGTTACCAACCTGCTAATCTGCCTTTTTGAACTGGAGAAACAGCCATCAATTCAAGACTCATCCTACAGTTCTGCTCCATGTCTCAGGAAATGGGTTCATTCAGTTCCAGTAATGTTAGTAGGAGTCATCTTTTCACATGTAACTGGTAATGTCCCAGGCTTAACTGTGAGTAAGTGGAGCTGCTCTCTGCATTAGCAGCCTGGAAAACCTGCAAGATCTCCTTTCACAACTGACACCATAACCGATACAGAACATAATACACTATCAAAATGGACTGGCCTACACACCAGCACTTTGCTCAGCAAGTTGCAAGATGAGCCCTACCAGCCTTCTATATCTAGGACGGCAGGGGAGCACTCACAAAGCTTCTGTCTCTGGAAAAGCTTCCATCTGTCCTTCACAGCACACCACTGGAAATCACCATCAGCAAGAATTACACTTACCTGCTAGGGAACTACCTTCGGCATGAGAAATGGTGGTTGTCGTGTGAGGCTTACACCTTTTGCTGGTGGTGTGCTGGTTCCTGCCGGTTCTCCAAACACAGCAAACTCAACTGAGGAACCTGCAGAATGGGACTGTGTTCCACTCTACCTGTTAAAGAAAAATGACACCAGCACCTGTAGGAGTAGTACAGCAGAAAGAATTGGAGGGTGTTGTAACTGGTGAATTTGTACTGCCAGCCCTTTATCTCCCCTTCCCTGGGAGGGGACTCCAGGAGTGCTGCAAAGGCAAATGTCTCCCAGGTTCTCATCCTGTCACAGCTTCCATCAAGTTTTTTAATTAGTAGTTTTACAGGCACAAAAGACAGAAACAACTTGAACATCTTCTGTCTGAGAAACTCTGCACTTTGCTCAGAATATGTAGAAACATCTGTCCTTCTACTTTAGTGTTCCTGCTGCTTTAGCTTTTTACTCCCCTTGTTACGGTATCACCCACTGCTCCATTACCATTAACAGTCACAGGCTGACATTTGTACAAATGCATTTTTATTGTTTTAACAGAACCAAAAGAAGGTTGAAAACATTAGACTATACAATACATTTTGGTTTATAAACAAAGTTTTATAGTGGCAAAACATTTCTATGTGACATTCATGGTCTTGTTTTCAAATATTTTCTGCATTTCAGGTCTGAAGACCACTAGAGTTCAAAAAAGCAGTAACTGCATAAGGTGGACACAGATCTCAGCTTCTACAAAATAGGCCAAGAACTTATTACAGACATTCTGGAAGGATATCAAAGGCAACCATGATTCATAACTTTCCTGCAAACATTCTGCAATAAACAAAAGGTGATCTTTGGCATAAACAATTATGTATTAAAGGCATTAGTAATATTGCATTAATATCAGTCAAGCAACTAAACAGTGACGCTAAAAAAAAAGATACCTCATAGAGAAGCCTGAACTGGGGAGGGGGAAGGGAGGAAACGTGAGGAGCATTAAAAAGGAATACAGGAAGACTACTTAGAAAAATCCTTTAAAAATAACCCCTACCTAATTCAGTGTTATTTACTATTAAATAGAAATTACTACATTACAATTATGTTAAAGATCTGGTACAAACCAACCAAATGCAAGACATTCAGGTTAAGGCTCTGGCACCCCTTCCTTCCTCTTCCCGTTGCAGGTAATTGCAGGAAGAGAATATTAAGGAAAGATCCGAAGTACCACATATTCCGTACTACCGAGACACAAGGAGTGAATTAAAGATGAACACGTTTTCTCTTGCTAAGGTCAGGTTGAGGCAGATGTAGTAAAATCAGTTTGATTTCCCTTTTTAGATAACAGTGCAACAAAGGGGGTGTTAGAGGAGGAAGTCCAAGTGTAGAATTGCAGACAGGTAAACTGTCACGTACCTCCTCCTTTGAGCTGTTAAGACAGAGCAGTTCTTCCACAAGGGCACTTCTGTTAAAGGTGGTTTGATCATGCAACACTTGAGCAAATTAAGAGGGCATCATGAGGTCAGTGTTGATCTAGGCAGAAGTCTTGCAAATGCACAGAGACTCATTCTAAAACAACAATCCTGCTTTCTGTCAAGTGCCAGAAGAGACCAGGAAGCAATGAAATGAATGTGTGTGTGTACATGTATATAAATCTATGAAGGCATGTTCAGTTATGGAAGGATAAAATTATCCCAAGAAGGGGGAGTGGTTTTAGACTGCAAGTAGGCAGAATTGTATGAAATATTACAAAGAAATTCTTCCCTGTGAGGCTGG
>JBCJKH010024658.1:0-11315 GCA_039877255.1 Loriculus beryllinus | reverse complement strand
TGCCCCATCCCTGGCAGTGTTCAAGGCCAGGTTGGATGGGGCTTGGAGCAACCTGGTCTAGTGGAAGATGTCCCTGCCCATGGCAGCGGGTTGGAACTTTATGAGCTTTAAGGTCCCTTCCAACTCAAACATGTCTATGATTCTAAAGATGTATCGCTCCTCTCCACTGTCCTAAAACTCACTCTCCTAAATCCCACCAACCCATTAGTTTAACAGCACTACAATATCAAGAAGCAGCAAAATTTAATAATCATATCAAGCTTTTGAAAGCTTCAACAAGCACTGTCCATTATGCACTCTGCAATCCCTGCTGCTACTTTTATTTCAGTTGCAGGGAGGGCAGTAGAGATGATGGTAAAGAGATTCAAAGCACTGTCTTCCAGCAGACTGCAACCACATTATCTGCTGAATAGCCTCCAGCCAGACTCCAGCTACAAAGCCAGCTAACTCTCCAAAGTACTCAAACCTTACACTCTGCAGGCCAACAACCCAGCTCAACACCAAAATCAAAGGCTGGATCAGTGCCTTTCTGTTATCTGATCAAAATTTATTCTAATCTTGTTTCTAATTCATATCTAAGGAATGCATTGCAAACCCTCTGCATATGCTTTTAGCTACTGCCACAAAATACCATCGAAGTTACATACTACAGTTAAGTCTCCCTGTTATCTAGGCTAAATATGTTGAGTTTAGTAAGCATTTCTCCACAAGTCCTTACCCTCACCACCCAGAGATTATACATTTTGCAATATTACATCTTTTAGTCACAGAAAGCCCAGTTCAAGGCCATAATTTTCATTTTCAAAGGCCCATGTGCATCATCTTAAAATTAGCTGGCTGAATATGCACGCTTCATGAATTCCAGCTTGCGGGACTTTATGATCCCTTTCATCATGGAAACAAGGATACTATTCTGAAAAGTCTCCCCAGATATTAAATAACAAAATTACATAAAGAGACTAGCAAGAGTTCAATTTCTCATTTCAAATGAGACCAAACTGATCATGCTCAGGTGCTTTGTTGCTGATTCAAACTTAAATCAATCAGGGCTGGGTTACATATTATGAGCTCCACAGTGTTAGAAACTGCAATAACAGGATAGAGTCAAGTCAGTGCTGGTTTAATACTCCCTATATTAACACTCTCCTAAAATCCTAACTGCTTTTCCAGAACTTGCATTTCCTTCTAACGTGTGAGTTCTTACTTACTTGAGTTCCCTGTACACATCCACAAGCTAACACAGCTTCTCAAGATTTATCAGAAGTACCTCTTTTTCTCTGCAAAAGTTACAACATCGGTATTTGCTTATTCAGGGTATTACAGCTGTCCTGTAGCCAATACACAGTAATCCAAAGAAGCAGCCTGTGGTGGAAGTGAGTATCTCAAACACAAAATAGTCTGGAAAACCATAAAGTTACAGGAAAGATCTAAGTCTACAAATATAACAGTCCTTAAAGCGAATGCTTAAGCACAGACAACATGGATTAGCATAAATACATCTATATACACTCTTGTATCTTTGTAGTATTGGCTAACAAAAGCTAAATTTTCAATGTAAAGAAAACAGGAGTCAGTTATGCCTCTCACACTACGTATTAGATCCATTTGACTTTCAAAGCTACACACTGTTTTTTCTATCAGGCTCTCCCAGCACTCAAGGCAGAGGAGGAATGGTGTACCATTGCCCATAAATTTTGACAGCAGATTTCAGACTTTTAAAACACATGTAACACAAACATCTGTCACTTGAGCCAATAGCAACAGCAGTAGTAGGCAGTTGTCTTCATACGCACTAGGAGCAGATAAAATACACACTTTGCCAGCAGGTTTCACGTTACTGCTGACAGCAGAGGAACACAAGCTCCCCAACTCTTTGATTTAGTTCCATGCTCTAGAGGAGAATGTACACTCTTAACTCAGGATACAGCTAAGCATTTTTGTTGTTGTTTTTAGCAAGTACTTCATTTTCAACACCAAAAGTGCAAAAACACCCCCTCTGTGCCCCCAGCTTTGGTCTACTCAAAACTGTCGGTAATTCAAGTTGGACAATACATCTTGAGAAAAACCATCAAACAACCCACTCTCTTTAAGAACAGATTCACTAAACACTTGGAAAAGACAGCAACAAGATGTCCTTCTACTGTCTACATGCTCATTAAGTGAGAGGATACAGACCTTTGTAGGTGACCACTGCATGTTTCCCTCCATCTAGATATACTTGAACCCTACCATGGTACTTCAGACTACACAGACCAAGAGAAACTTAAGGAGGACACTGCCTGCTTCTGCAGCACCGAGGGTGCATTTTCACTTCTTCAGATCCACGGACAGCTCCTCAGAAAATTCACACCAAAGGAAATTTCTTAGGAAATCTCATCCCCCTCACCTGTAACATATTTTACCTATTAGGCTGCAAAAAAGAGCAGAATGCTACAATATAAAGTTCTAAACTAAAAGAAATTAGAACTGATACAAAGGAACATAAATAGACTGGAGAAAACAAATTTCACCTCCTGAATGAGGTGTCCTCACATTAAAACCAGAGAAACATCTGAAAGTAGAGTGTCCCAAAATCTCCATGGAGTCCTTTGGATAGGGAGCTAATCACCTGCTCATCGATTGCAATTCATAAGGAAAGAAAATTATAGCTGATTGGAGGGCCAATAGCCATATATAATATGCTTTCATATACACAGAGTCAGGAGACCGAGCATGCACAAGTGATTTTTCAGACCAATACCTCCACCTAGATGCCCATGAAAAGTAGGTATGTCTTCCAAGTGAAATTACATTCTGTAATATCCCTCAATATCCAACAACCTTATCTCTAAGCCATTTTTCTGGAAGATGGCTGAACGTTAGTTCAAGTCCTCTCAAGCAAACAAGGAAACTGAATCAGAGCTTCCTATATTCTATCAATGAAAAAAAATCTGAGTTGAAAGAATAAAAGTGAGAGGAGTGTGGGACTTGGAAAGACCAGCACAGAACACCACCATTACCTGACTGTGCCCACATTTGCACCAGAACTATCACTTGTGACTCATTTCTGAAGTTGCATCTTATTTTTCCATTTGGCTTCCATTAAGAAATTACAAATCAAACCACAATACTTGGACTCAGGTCAAGCATTTTGCTGTACCTGAGTTAAGCCTTCTGAGATTTTAGTTCAGAAAGCGAAAGGCCACGCTTTTCAGTCTGGATTTGTTTTATTCAGCAAATGACTGGAAAATATGCTCAATTATACATTTCTCCCTGTTCTGGTTTATTTTTTTAAGATGAGCCAAGAGTGTGTGTTAGATTACAAACTACTCTATGACAAAAAACACCCTCATCTTGGGTTACAAACAATTTCCCTGTAGGCTATGCCAGTCTGAAATGGGAAGACATAAGATTCAGTGACCCAGGAGGCTCCTGCCAATCCCATGGAAATGAGACCCAAGAACATTATATTGTAGAGTCAGGAATTCAACAGAAACAGACCATGAAGGATCTGAGTGCTCACTTATCTTGGTTGCTGAATGCCCAGTTTCAAACCTCTCAAGGGCCCAGCATTTCCAATGAGTGGGTGCCACACATATTCTGAAAACAGAGTCATCTCAGAGTGGGCACAGAGAGGCTGAGGCACCCAGTATTACTAAGCCCTTGTGAAAATACCTTACTATATTATACTATAACAATCATGAAACTTTTGCTCAACATGAAACCCTCTTAAACCCCGTCACCAGCTGAACTAGGCCAACAGTGCTTTTGAAAGCAACTTATTTACTGTACTTCTTTTTTCTTCGAGACTATCAGGGGAAGGATAAAAAGTCATAATGATCCCGCTTTAGACTTGAGGGAAGTAACAAAGATCTATCTTACCAGATATTTCTGCCACAACATCCAAACGGACTGCAACATACAGAAGGGCAATACCTTCAAACACCTATTGACACTGTGGTAATTCCTAATGAAATAAACAGGGTTCTCACACAGAGTTTGATTTAGCAAAACACTCCAACATGTGCTGACGTGCTTTGTTGTGTAAAATTCAAAGTAAAATATTATCTAACACCAATAGAGATGGTTTAATTTAGGCTGAGGCACACAAATAATAAAGTCATCAACTAATCTCTCACGAGTAAACAGTTTGCTATGGAAAAAAAAGAGAAAAAGGTCTTTGTATCATAGCTACATATTTTTTGCTACTGTAACCTGATTTTTTGCTATTGTAATTTGATGCCACCAGAACCAAGACATGAATACAGGTAATGTCTACACACTTCCCCAAAAGAAAATAGATGGATGATTGACTAAATATTGAAGAAATTCTTTACTGTGAGGACAGTGATGCACTGGAAGAGGGTGCCCAGAGAAGCTATGGATGCCCCTTTCCTGGCAGTGTTCAAGGCCAGGTTGGGCAGGGAGCAACCTGGTCTAGTGGAAGGCAGGGTTGGATCCCCATGGCAGGGGGTTGGAACTAAATGATCTTGAAGGTCACTTCCAACGCAAACCATCCTATGATTCTGTGATCAAGTCCCACACAATTCCTGAGCTTTTTCCCTGCCTTCAGACAGAAGAGACCAGCACCTGATCAACACCTCTTCTGCACTGACTGAATTCCGAGGTGACAGTGAGGTTAATCTTCATTTTACTAATTAGCACCTGCTTAATTTTGCAGAAAGACCAACTTGAAGTTAATAAAGACAGTGTGACAGTAAGCAAAAGCACTGAAAGGAGGATAAAGCACTTACAAGATGCAACAGTTTTAAGAAGCAGCTCAAGCTCTCCTTCCCCAGGCATTTACCCTTGCTGTTCCTCTGTTTCTACTCTGCTGCCCCTTAGCTAGTATAATACAACTTTTCATGGGATGGTATTATAGATTGGATTAATGTTACAATCCAAGCTAAAAATAGCACTCTGTCCTCCAAAACCAAACCAAACAAACCCCAAACACATATAACTGAACCTGAGGTGTACATATACAAAGTTGTACCAGGACAATTGAGGGGGTGGCAAACTAGCAGTGCAGAGTTGGGGGGCGGAATAACTTCTTGGTCCAGCTTGTTTGCCAAGAAAAAGGTAGCGAAACCACACCTGCATTTTCTAAGCAAGTAAAAGGCACATGTTATCTTCACAAACCTGACAAATCTCTAATAAAACAAAGAACAAAACCCCCTCTGTTTTCCTAACTATGTATCTCTATATATGTCTGCCTCTTTTCTCAGTGGATTTCAATGTATGATGAAATTAAGGCTGAAAACAACATTCACTAATAATTTTAGTGGGAAAGGATTTTCCTATGACTAAGAAGCTTCTCGCCTGTGGAGGCGTGGGCATGTCTACACCACACAGTGGAGCACAGTTCTGAGCCCTGAGCTGCTGCTGACCTTGCCTTCCTCAGAACCAGGGATGGGAGGGCTGGGAGTATTGAAAAACAAGGATCTGGTGCTGTCCTCCTCGTCCCCACGTCCTCCTCTCAGAACCTGACATGGTAATATTAGAATCTGGGCAAAAATGTTCTCGATGTATTTTCCCTCCCAAGGAACAGTGAAATATTCATTAAGGTGTTGTAACTCTCTGATCCCCCAGAACGCTTTCTAAAACAACTATTTCAGATTAAGTGTTTTATTTCAAGATGTTTAATGGGCATTTACAATTCCCATAAAAGATTCACAGGCTGCTTTATCACTGATTTCTACTGAAAAGGAATGCAGCAAAATCACTTTCTTATTATTTCTTATGATTCCAACAAGTTAATTTCCAACTTGTCAGAATTTTCTTTATAAGAATCACAATTTCTCCTGTATTACACAAGATCTCTACTTGCACAGTATTAATTCTGCAGAGATAACACACTCCTTTTTTGTTTACAAGTCAACTCTATTAATGCTTTCTGTTGTCAATAACCAATTCTTCCCTTACTCTAAGTTGCATTGACAGGTGGATGATAAATATTTTAGTGTGCACTGCAAGTCTGTCTCTAATAAAAAGCACAGTTATTATCCAGCAGTGAACAATACCATTAGGTTTTTCCCCAAAAACCCCTTTGCTTGAGTTAATGAACCTATTGCTTTTCTCATCTCAGAGAAGCTCATTCAAAGTGCACCTTCATTACACTAAATGCAGTAGTTACTTGGAATTTCTACCATTTGAAGGAAAAAGGAAATGGGCTGGAAAGACACTGCAGTAAAAAAAAAAAAAAGAAAAAAGTCATTAAAGAAAGGAAAATAAACCCTTTTCATCCAAGACCTTCAGACTTCTCATAAACATTACTTCTCTGTCCACAATTAGAAGCAGTCTAGCTCAGAGACCAAGCTAACAAGCCCTCATCAGAGCTTATTTAATCAGACATAATGTTTCAGTACATACAACTGTCTCAGGTCTGGGCTCAAGCTAACATAATATCCGAGTCTGGTGCAGATAGATCCAATTCAAAATCTAATTGCATAGACTAGACACGCTGCATGTGGCACCACAAGAAACAGGAGGCACATGCTGCATCATCAATGGCCTGGCCAGAAAACAGGGCCATGACGTAGGGCTGTGGGTGCAGTTTCAGTACAGAGGCAGTCTCACTCTCGGTCCCTCATTGCATACTCCCTTCATACTTCAGTTGTCAGTACTAGTGCTTGTGCATGAACTACTCAACAAACTGGTCCCACTAAAACAAGAGCGAGCTGTTCTTTCTAATGCAAGCAAAGCCTGACCAGCAGCCTGCAGTGTGCATGAGCTCTAGGACAAGTTTAAGCAGTAGGACACATATCAAACAGGAAGGTTAAGACCAAGATAATCCTTCACTTCAAGACGACCCAGCACGGAGTTATTTCAGCTCAGTTCAGTGGCCAGTTATTTCTATTTCCATACCAAAAATACCCACAGGACCCAAACTAAGTTTCCACAACCAACAGCAACAGCTTCATGCAGACACAAATGAACACTCTTCCAGCACTCAAAATCTAACATTATTGACCTAACATGAAACAGCAGAGGGAGGAAAAGTGCCAAAATATGCCTGGTTCTTAAATGTCAAATATTTCGATCAGATACTTCCAAACATACCTTCTTTTTTTCTCTGAACCCACACAGTCTCCCCTTCTACATTTTTATATTTCTGCTTCTACAACCCTTGGCATTACTGACTTCAGAATTTAGAGAAGCTAATGAGTAGTCACAGACAGAGCAAGGCTGGACTTCAGCTAACAGCTGGGGCACTAGCTGTATTGCAGCTGCAGGAGCAAGCTGCTCAGGGTGGAAAATCAACCCAGTTTTAGAGTCAGCTTTTTAGACAAGTCTGGCTAGCAGGGAACTCCACGTTCTACACCACTGTGGGCTGAGCAGTGATGTGTCTTACAACAGAGCTCTGACACTGGTCCACATACATACAGGAATAAACAAAAGATAAATCAGATTTAAAACATACAGCTAACAATGAAAAGTTTTGAATTTTTAGATCAGAAACATTGATCTGTAGATCAGAAACATTTAGATCTGTTAGGTTATTAGAAATGGGGAAGGTAGAAAAAGATGTAAATATCATCTTCAAGGTTTGTTGTAAAGATAAATACTTGCATATGTTTCAAATATTTTCCAGTTTCTGTTGAAGAGAGCTAACAGACAGAACACAACGTTAAACCAAAGGAGTCTAGAAAACCAGTGTCTCACGCAAGCAAAGGTCAAGTGATGCTCCCACAAAACATCCAGTTCAGCATTAATCACCTATTGCTACGTACCTGAAGTGCTAACCAAGCAGTAGGACCAAAGCTAGGACTTACAGAGCCCATAATTCCTCAATATGAAAAAACAAACAAACAAAACCTAACACAAGAAAACCAACCCACAACCTAATCCTCTTACACAGGCAAGGCTCTAAGACTGCACACAAACTGCAAGCATAAGGAAAACCAGCAATTCATTCCGCCTTTAGCAGGCTTCCTTTGCATAAAACCTCTCTGAATTGGCAGATCTCCTCTTTTTGGCATGGATTACTGCTATGTGGCATTCATTCTGTTACTTGCATACTGGTAAGCGACAGAGCTAAATCTTTCCTTTGCTGGAATTTCATTTCCAACATACTTCATACAAAAAACTTCTCCTGCTATGAGGAGCAGGAAGAAGCATCATGTGGAAAATGCACATCTCGGTGCAAAAAAGGGCAATGCAATTCTGTATTCCCTGGGTCTCTCACATATGCACAAATACTTGCGATTTTGAGAGGAAACAGGAATTTGTTTGATAGCTTACAGTATACCACAGATGATGGTCTCTCAGCATGTTTTTAGATAATGTGTTTATCTTTGTCTGTGGTAGGAAATAAGTAGCTTTGTGGGGGCCTCATGGCATTTAAACGGGTAGTTTTGAAAGAAAATATAAATTGAAACAGAGTGTGGAAATGTTCTCTAACTAGATAAGAAAAAGTAGAAGGCTCCCTCTGTTCAGTGCTTAAGCAGAACTGGTGAAGTATCACACAGCTACCAGACATTGTGTTATTAAAAGAAGTTAAATTCAGAACCATATGACTATGCTTGAGATTTGTGTAGCTGACATGTACTACTTGAGAGAATTGTCTCCTCTTGATACCAGTATGCTTTTGAATTCTGTTTAATCTAAAATCTGGTTTTCTATAAAAGTGAACGGGCCAAAATCTGTGCACTAAAATAAGTATGTTCAGTGGAGAAGTCTTGATTACCTTGAGACACCAAGGCACACTACGTATCTCCAACAAAGCATGGATAAGAGATTCTATGATAGTGAATGACATCTATGATACGAGAATCTAAAGATACTGAAGAAATACAGAGTGAGCTATGGCATACCCTATTCACTTAAAAAACAGCTGTGAATTACATCCACACCCACAAGTAATAAACCTAAAAAAATAAGTCCTATGAAAATGTCACATTAATCTACCCATACAGTAAGAAGTCTCCTCACCCACTGCTTACTAAGATGATTAGTAAGGAAATCACAAGTTAAACTTTATTCATCTGCTTAAGAAAAATAGGAAAGAGGTTGCAAGGTTGATTTAACTCAGAAGATATTATTGTCACTTGACATTTACATGCAATGTATAATTCCATTCCCACTTACAGTCTGGGGAAAGCCTGTTAAAATACTTCCTTAATGTGTGAACACTTCTTTGAATTGTGTTCTTTTCATTTGCCACTTTCTCCTTAAGACAGCTGGCTTCTTTTGTTAAGTACTCAGCAGTTTGAGATTGTCACCTTCTATTAAGTGCTACTGCACACACCTATTTCAGAGCACTCTATGGCATTTGTTGGTAATGCCAAAATAGTAAGAAGGTTCATACACCCTTATATGTTGAACAACTCTAGTGTGAGATTAATCAGAAAGACCACCTCTTTCTTCTCATTTTCAGCCCATGAACCAGTCTTCCTTCTATTTATATGCCAGACTACTCTTCCCATTTGCAAAAGCTAACACCTTTGTGGAAACTACAGAAGTTGCTTAAATGGGAAACATCATTAAGAAAGCATTTAAATCTTTTTTGTCATCTAATGCATGATCAGCATACTGTCCTAATTAATCCTTTTGCTGTGGCTTTCTTATTCCTTACCTCTCCTCCTCTATTACACACGTTTCTTTACCACTGCTCCTCTCCCCTTCTCTTCCACCTCAACCAGTTCCCAGTCCTGCTCTTTTTTTCCCCTGAGCACTTGCTAGTCTGGCTTTTGATTCTTTATCAGTGATATCTTCCTGGTGACCATGGTCTTTGGGCACCACTTTCTCCCATCCTTTTATATAATAGCTGCTCTAACAGACTCATGATTGTTGATCTTCTTTTATTGGCATAAAGGTCCATTAACACACATAAAACCCCCAAAATTGAAACAACAATAACAAAAATTACATAAGCTCATTAATAGTAACTATTATGTAGTGCAGTTTGGGAACTAGCCTAATGCAAACAACACCTGAAAGAGTGACTGGGGAAGCAATGTGATTGATGGCAGGTTAACTGGCTATTACTGTATGCCCCACACAGATACTGGTGCTGTATGCTGCTCCATGATGAGAGACAGACCCTTGTTCAACATCTAAACAGGGGTACCGAGATTGTTCAAATTTTGGGTTTTTTTAAAGGGGCTGATTGTATGCTGACAATTTTGCAGATGAATCCCTATCTTCATAGAGCACACAGTGTATGATTCAGGCAAAGGCTCTTTCTAGACCAACAAGTATGAGACTAAATCCTGCTAATTGCATTCTCCCTCAATAAGCTCTTTCAGTATTTCAAAGAAAGAGCAACACAAATTACTCAATGCCTGGAAAGTGTGACTTGCATCGAGACTGACTAAAACAGCTCAACTTGCAAATTTGAAGTAAGAGATGCTAAAGGTGACTTGCTCATAACCTGCAAGTACCATCCTAAAGATTTCTGAACATATTGGGCTCTTTGATTATCAGACAGAAACCTAAGAGCCAGTGCTTGAAAACTGAAACAAAGACAACGAAGAAAGAAAACACAAGGTTGAAGTGTTTAGTCAGAGGTGGGATGGAGTCTGTCACTTTTGCTGGACTGGGGCTTTCACTGTAAATTCTCTTTCCATGAGCAGTTTTAGTAATACATTTTTTGAATCCATGTAATATTTTCTCTCTTCACACAGTATTATTTATTGACCCACAAACAGACGTCAGACTATCCTGCCACAGACATGGCTGCAGGATCCACCCATAAATTTCATCTAAGTGCACATCTTCACTTAGTCCCCTGTGTATATTTTAATAGTTCAAACCATTTCGTATCACCTGGTTCTTGGAGATGTGATATTCCCCATTTGTTAATTTACAAAAGGTAAAGATGTCATCTTTGCAAGGTTGCTGTTTCTTATTTCCCCTGCAAACACATTTTTCCTGGCTACCTATCTCCCACCTTTTCTATCTTCTACCTTCTCTTTTGTTTCCTACCTACTAACATAGCAGAAGGCTCATATTACTTCTAGACTCTTGCAACATAACTTCCACAAGCACAGAAGACACAAGCAACAACAGAAGTTAATATCTACGGAGGAGTTTGATATATTCAGATGTTCGTACATCCTCTCCAAGCACTCCTGACACCTCTTTTTATAGAAGGGAAACTTACACCTAGTGAACTTCCACGACTTGCCCAAGGCCACAGTGCAAATGCCAGCTTGTAAGCACAATTATTCCTAGCCTGAAGCAAAATCAGACTTAGAGCATCTCAGTTTCTTTATCTCTTTCCTGTAATGCTATTACGGAGTTCCTTGTTCTTCTTGAGAGAAAATGGGGGGGGGGGGGGGAGGGGGGGGGAGGGGACAAAGACCAAAAAAAAAAAAAAAAAAAAAACCAAC